>JAQFYH010000654.1:0-11590 GCA_034694405.1 Scolopendrellopsis subnuda
AGCTTTTATTATCGCCCAGCAATAATAACAAGCATAGACTTCACTGAAGTGCATGACGAGTATACTCGTCATCGGTAGGCCTACTGGATAGAAGTTTCGTATGACAAGTTAAATAGATAAGTTTCGTATGACGAGTTAATTCGTCATGGGCACGGAACGTGTTAAGTTAAGTGTTTAAAAATAATCCACATCACAAGAGGCAACATATTGGGGTGGCCTGTCACCAATACGGTTGCTTATTCACGCCTTGGGGCAGGCGTGAATAAGCAAACAATAAACACCCTTAATCTCTATTCGAAAACGAATGCACTATAACTTACTTACTATTTTTACTCTAACTGTACTCCTGTAGTTATGTAACACATACTTTCCCCATTTCCTGAGGTCACCGTCATACTTTGTATTTTCCACAGCTTGAATGCAAACTTGAAGGTCACGATTCAACAGTCAACATTCTGCATCCGTTTGGACCCTTGCTGATATCCATAGACGACGGAAATCTCGTCAAAGTTTGGGAAATTGAATCTAAAGGTAAGCATCAGCCTACTTTCTAACACAGTATAAAGCCTTCTTTAATTTTGTACGATGATATAATTAGGAACTAGAAAAATAGGAACAGGGGTAAAAACACCTGTTAAATTTAGTCTGTCAGTGTCACTCGTCACTCCTATATATTTGAAACAGGACCCTGGTATTCCCATTTTTGTTTCCAGAAAATTTGAAAAATGTAAGCCTCTCGGGAACAAAATAAATCGCCCTTGGTTGATACATCAGAAATGGTTAATCTATCAATTTGGGATGATCATGGAGGTTGGCTCTGTGTTTTACCCTTTGCCCTGTTACCCAATATGGCAACAAAAAAAAATTAAAAAAAATGCTTCCCAACACACTCTGTATAGGCCTACGTCAGTCGTCATATTCTTTTCGCGTTATAACCATTTCCTGTAGTCGTATTGTTGTCAAATTTTGTACAGTACACAGTTTCCGTTTCGTCCAGTGTATGTAAAAACCAAAAATCAGACCTCTACCCAAAAGTTATAGCAATTTTAAGTTTTGGGGAACATGGTGGTTTCTGATCGAAGCGTGAGGAGTTGAGACCTGAAATTTGGTGGAAAGTACTTAGTGCACGGGTATTATGGTCGTTCGCAGCTTATTCCGTCCAAAGTCACCAATTCCATAGTACGGATCAGACGAAGCATTCAAGCTAATCCATCCAAAGTGTATAGTTTATGAACAAAGTTCTTCAGAATTTAACCAGATGTCTCCCTCATTTTCACGGTAATTATTTGAACCCTCTCTCGCAAACCTCTCTCGCAATTATCATAATTGGGGGTATCATTTAGTTTTCAAGGAAGAACAAAACACGGAACTCTCCCCATGATACTGGGGGGAGCAATTTGTATTTTCTAACGAAAAGGGGTTCTTTTCATTGTTAGAATACGGAGACAAAATATTTTATCAAAACGAGGAAACTGTAATAATAACTATTTTTGTTGAAAGTATTTATTTTCCATTCCTTTTGCGTCGATTTAATCAATCTCTGTTAAAAATTCAAAAAAATTTCGGCGGCCGCCCCCTCTCCTGCCTTTCAGGAAAAAATGGCCTCTTCCATAACAAAATCCTGTATCCGTCCCTGGCGCGCCTATACTGTTTTTGAATTTTTCTGCTAAGAAGTTGCAACCGGAACATAAAATGTCCAATTATAATAATGGAACAGGGACCGAAATCTTAGAATCGGTACCGAAAAATGAAAGAATTCCGACTTCCGAACCTTGATTATACGGTATTTTGCATTTTTTTTGCAAGGAGTTCACAAAAAAATAATACAACAGTGATTCAGTATAAGTTTTCGAAGTTTAGCAATTTAATAGTTCCGTATACAGCTCGAGATAGAGTGAATTGTATAAAACTGTAGGATACAATCTGCACCAATTAAAAAAAAAACTGAACTTACGAAATGTATATATATATATAGTATAATAAATACGGGGTACAGTATTTTATTTACAAAGTTCAAAAGTCATTGGTTTATTGGCTAAGCAAAAGAATAAATAACAATTTCAACATTAAAATGGGTTATATTATGCCGAAATAGTACGCAAACATTCGTATTTTCATCATTAAGTTAATCATAACTGCATGGTACACTGGTACAGTATTTGAGTTCGTGTAGGTCTAAGTTATAATAATAATATATTCCGCGTAAAAATATTGGATTGACACCATGGGGTTGTACAGTATATTATTTACAGTTTCTGTTTACATCTATAGGTGCCGGAGCAACAATCCAGTCTGTGAGACAGTTATCTACACGTATTACAGTTTCTTGTAAAATTATTTACACCACAATCTTGTTCCAAAAGTACCCTCAGACGTTCAGTGAATGTTACAGGGGCGTCATTTAGTGGCAGACCCCTCCCCGACTTCTGAAAATTTACAAATAGTATACGGTGTGGAAATCAGGAATGAAAAGAGAAGGGGCCATCCATAAATCACGTGAGCGAAAAAGGGGGAGGGGGTTGTCAAAAGTCACGAGAGGAAACAGAATAAATGCTTGCCAACTTTCAGACTGTCACATATTGGGAACAAATCAAAATGCTGTTTATAGTTAAGTTAACTTAAATTCTAAAAAAAATTTAATAGGAGGAACCACAACATAACTTGTTTTTTTTTTAAATACTACGTGTAATTTTGATATTATTTTTAGTCAACCTATTTTTTACGAAATAATTTTTTTAAAAATCAAAATATTTTAACGGGGACAAAAGTGCAAATAGAAAAACGGACTTAAGTTATTCTGCTGTTTTTATATAGCATTATACGAAATAGGGGCCCTAGAAGAAATCAGAAGTTGCTGTAGATTCTCCCTCTCCTCCATACCTATATTCAGCTGTTCAGCATATGGGGAAATTACTCTGGATTCGGACTCACTTTCGGAATCGCTGCTGTCTCCCTCCTCTCCAATGTTTATTATCATAGAGTTGACGGTTGGAGAAGCTCCGTCTAAATCTCTGAAAGACTCCTCCATTTTCACCGCACCACGGCAGTAATTTTTCCAATTTTTCGGCGTCACCTTGTCGATGGCCATATCGACGAGCTGTTTAACTTGTTCCAGCGTATATTTTACATTTTGCTGTCCATTTTGCTGTCCATTTCTTCTGCCCACCAAACCTTTCACTTGCGCCCAAACCCTCTCGATCGGGTTCAGCTCGCAGTGGTAGGGAGGGAGCCGTAGTATCGTGTGTCCAGCTTCTTTTGCGATTTCGTCAATCTTGAACACCGGTTTGATGGAGGATGGAACCAGAAGTAAAAGGTCACTTATCTTCTTTTTGGGATCATGAGGAATGTTATGCTTGACCAAGAATTGGATAATTTCCGGCTTCCTGGTGTTCTTAACTGGGATTTTCTCCAGTTTCACCGAGTGATATGGGGCGTTGTCCATTATAATAACGGATTTGTCGGGAATGTTGGGCAGCAACTGGTCCCGAAACCAACTTTCGAAACGCACGGCATTCATTTCTGCATGGTAGTCGCCATCCGCATTTTTTGCGATAAATCGGAGCTTGGCATTCGGCACAAATCCCTGCTTGGAGCCTGCATGTAACAGAATGAGGCGCCTTCCTTTGCCGCTCGGTTCCTTTAGGCCCGTAGTCACCCCCTCAAGAAGTGCCTGTCGTGCAGTCTTGATTCTCTTGTCCCGCCATTTTCTTTTCGAAGTATGCCCGGCATTTACCCACGTCTCGTCCAGATATACGATATTTCGCTTCTGCTGCCGGTAGCGCCGAATGTCTCGCAAGTAGTTGGATCGCCACTGCAGTATGTCGTGTCTACCTATCAGGCTAGCATCCCTATCGTACGTTTGGAAGCGAATGTCCATCTTTCCCAGCATCTTGGCAATTGTTGATCTGTGCACTGTCCCAAGAATTGAACCAGACGAGGCTAAACTGTGCAGAATACTATCCAGCGTAGGCTGTTCGTTGCGCCGAAAAAAATCATGCACAGTTTGCCGTAATTCCTCCAACAAAAATGCGTTGTTCACATAGGACTTTTCGCTACCGTGGGCTATCCTTCTCGTCGTGCCAGGTTTAGGGCCAGTTTTTTTGGCCGATGTTTGGGGCGAATGTCTCTTCTTCAAAATTTTGTATAATGTATCAGGACGAGTCGAGGTGATTTTTTGTACTTCTTTAACTTTTTCCGAAGGCGTTTTTGGCATTTTATCAACGTAATTAAAAGCACTGATAATAATTTCCTTTTCGGACCTTGAGTACGGCTTGTGAATATTTGTTGGACTCTTCTTCGTTCGAACTTTTTTCGGCGACGACACAGTACCAGCTTGCTTTCTTTCCTTGATGATTCTTTGTGCAGTCCTTTTGTGCACTCCTGTGCGATCGCAAGTATAGTTCAACGCTTCGCTGACGGATTTGTACTGATTTTCTTTCCGGAACACGTCATAAATTTGCAAAACATTTTCTTTTTCGTCTTTCGAAAGTTTATAACTCTTCCGCACTTCTTCGAATAAACTGCACATTTTCGTGTTGAATTATTTTAAAATGAATATATATTATATGAATGCAGAAATAAATAGTACGGTGAATAAAAAAATTAACAGCCCCATCGTGCACGTTGCTTTTTCGACAAGTTTTAAAATAGACTGACTTATTAAGAAAAGTCAGTCTATTTTATTAGCTACCTGCCGGAGCCGGAAATAGGTTTGTTTGTAAAAATAGCTGGAAGGGAGAAGAATAAAGCTTTGCAGGATATTATAAATGGAGCTGGTTCCAGCTGGAATGCGTGAAAACTCCACATGTACCTTATCTCTCGTATTTATCAAATTAAAACGATTGTACAATGGAAATAACTTAGCAAATATTCTTCACCACAGCTATATGTGTGGCAGTGGTTTTGTCCTTTCTTGAAAACTAAATGATACCCCCAATTATGGTAATTGCGAGAGAAGGGTTTGATATAAGAGCCAGGGGTTAAAATAATTACCGTAAAAATGAGGGAGCCCGAACTGTACCTCGAGCTCTATCTCGAACTGTTACGGTACAATTAAATTGCTAAACTTCGAAAACTAACTGAATCACCGTTGTGTTATTTATTTTTTTGTGAACAGAACTCCATGCAAAAAATTTATTGATAACCTTATAAGCAAAATACCGTGTAATCAGGGTTCGGAAGTCGGAATTCTTTCATTTTTCGGTACCGATTCTAAGATTTCGGTTCCTGTTCCATTATTATTATTATTGGACATTTTATGTTTCGGACGATTTGATTTTATACATTTTTATATAATTTCCAAAATCGGGGGGGGGGGGGAGGCAGCGTCCCAATCCCTTTGCTGACGTCCCATGGTTAAACTTTTACACTATTTTTTAAAACATGCCTGGACTGCAATTATAAGTACGACAGAACGTGGAGTTTGAGGGGGAATGCAGTTAAGCGCTGCTTCCGTGTAAAGGATTAAAATACAGAGAGTGGACGGCGAAGACAAAGGAATATAATTATGACTTTGGACAAAGCCTTGCGCTGAGAGCGTTTTTTTTTTTCGTTACAAAAAAAATTTAAAAACCCCAAAAAATAATAAATTTCTTGCATTCCTTCATCAAAAAACGCGATTTTACGCGAAATTTTAAGAAAATTTGCTTTTTAAAGAAAAATATGCGTTTTATGCGATTTATGCAAATTTAATTGACGTAATTATGTTCATATGACCTACCCTGTCAATGTATACACTTTTGACATAGCAACCAGGGGGTTTTTATTGGAATAGGTGTTTTATGCTTTTTATGCATTTTGGTTGCCTATTAATTATATTGAATATTGATACCGTAATAAAATTCAGTTCCGGTTCCAACTTTTTAGCTTTAGCAGAAAAATTCAAAAACAGTATAGGCGCGCCAGGGACGGATACAGGATTTTGTTATGAAAGAGGCAATTTTTTCCTGAAAGGCAGGTGAGGAGGCGGCCGCCGAAATTTTTTTGAATTTTTAACTCTATTTTTTAGTGTTTTCGCATAAATTTTACCGCCGGAGGCGAAAAAATTTTTAAATTTTCACTCAATTTACAGGGATTTTGCAGTTTATCCTCACCGGACTGAGGCGAAACATTTTTAAAATTTTAACGAACGGAGGGTAAATTTCGAAAGAAAAACTCGAATATTGCTCCTGGAAATAGTACATTTTCGGGGCCTAAGGGGGGGAGGGGAATTGCCCCCATTGCTCCCCCTGGTATCCGTCCCTGAGGCGCGCTTTTCAAAACTATAAAAATTATCTCAAAATGTGGCATAGATGGATTTTTCACATTTTCAATTAAAGGGGGGGGGGGGGGGAGAGATTGTAAACAGAAAAAAAAAAAAACCAGCTAAGTCGAAACGTTTTTGGTCCGGGGTTACAGGATCTATTCTAAAACCTACCGCGCAGGTTTCCGAACTCTGCGTATAATCAGTGGGGGATTTAGAGGGGGGGGGCCAAGGGGCCGGTCCCCCCCCCAAAAGACTCCCAAAACATATCTTTTCATAACGTTTTATAAGTTGAAATGCAACTACTGTAGGCTATATATACAGCGTAGATGACTTTTTTTAGCACCATACATTGAAGTAAAAAAAGGTAAAAAACCTTTGGCTTCAAGGGGGCGAAGAGTTGGAATGCAGTTACTGTACCCAAAAATTTCGCTTAGATGACGTTTTTAGCACCTAAATTGAAGTAAAAAACGATAAAATCTTTGGCTAGACGCCAGACCCCCCCCCCCTTACGGTTAATAGGGATGTGTGTATGATAAATATTATTTGCCCCCCCCCCAAAGATTTTTTCTAAATCCGCTACTGCGTATAATGTATCAATATTTTCGACCAAGCCAATTATACGAAGTTCCTTCTTTTGCGAAAGGCTGCATTCTATTTATTGTAAGAGTTTATACAGTAGATACTGTTCCCGCGACCTTAAAAGTAACAGAGATTGATTAAATCGACGCAAAAGGAATGGAAAATAAATACTTTCAACAAAAATAGTTATTATTACAGTTTCCTCGTTTTGATAAAATATTTTGTCTCCGTATTCTAACAATGAAAAGAACCCCTTTTCGTTAGAAAATACAAATTGCTCCCCCCAGTATCATGGGGAGAGTTCCGTGTTTTGTTCTTCCTTGAAAACTAAATGATACCCCCAATTATGATAATTGCGAGAGAGGTTTGCGAGAGAGGGTTAAGTTAATTACCGTGAAAATGAGGGAGACATCTGGTTAAATTCTGAAGAACTAAATTTCTATTGTTCATAAACTATACACTTTGGATGGATTAGGTTGAATGCTTCGTCAGATCCGTACTATGGAATTTGTGACTTTGGACGGAATAAGCGCCGACAGACCATATATCTTTGAAGTTGCACTCGGGTAGGCAAGTGTGAATAACTGAATATACATCTAAGTTAGGTATTAGAATTGGAATTAGAATCGGAATTCAATGCAATAATCAGAATAGGAATTAGAATCCGCAAATTCAGATAAAAATTAATTGGAATTGTGATTAGAATCTGAAAACCAAAAAATTCTCAGCCCTGCATAAAAATTAGTGCCCAGCACGCGACGGATATAAAATTAATTTTGGCGTAACAGATGCTTCTCGAATGCAGCTAAGATGTAGTAGCGCAAAATGTGGATATGATCATATTTCTACAATATTCGTACTCTGTATTTCTTAAGATATCGGATAGTAATATGGCCACTAGCTCAAATATGATGCAAAATAACACTATTTCAGTGTTTGTAGTCAGTGTAGTCACTGTTGCACACAGCACATGTGCACGTTTATTATTTTGATCGCCAAAATTTACGATTTGAAATCAAAACCTAAAACCTTTAATAATTTCAGGCGTATAAACTTCTACATCTTTATCATGTGAATATCAATTTTATTACTGAGTATTTTAATAACTTAGTAGGCCTATAACAAAAATACGAGTTTTTGATTATAATTTTTCGAGATCCTGCCATTTTCTTCTGTCGTAAATATATCTCGTGGATTCACAAGCATACCGCTGCGAAGATGAACAATAAAAATCATTTTTAATTTCGGGAAAAAAAAACTCTGCGCAATTTTTTTGCTTTATACTAAGCTCTTCTGCATATAATGCCGTACCACATCTAGATAATATACAAGCGTGCAAGTCCTGTAGGTGCTTTTGTCTTCCTTGCTCGTAAAACATGTGGTAAATAGCTGACCCATTTAATATTTTATATGACTTCAGACAGTATTCACCTAAGTGTAATACACTAGCTACATGCAATGCAAGGTCGCACCATGTTCGCTGCATGCTATAATAATACACAGTAGGGATATATGCTTGTATTCTATTATAGAGGTAATCCTTTCCTATTCACCATACAGAACTGGGTATAGTGTATATAGAGCCTGATATAAGGTACAACGTCATATAATGCATTTATATGTCCAAATGATGGCGCAGTTACCCATAAAACGAATCATATTTTCTTACTTAGGATGGCGAATGAAAGTGCTAAGGCC
This sequence comes from Scolopendrellopsis subnuda, assembly GCA_034694405.1. Taxonomy (NCBI): domain Eukaryota; kingdom Metazoa; phylum Arthropoda; class Symphyla; family Scolopendrellidae; genus Scolopendrellopsis; species Scolopendrellopsis subnuda. Next base: position 8,522 of record JAQFYH010000654.1, read on the forward strand.
AGGGGGTATAATGTCTAATCATACAACAGAATTAAATATAAGCCTTCAGAATTCTTTCGGCAGTTTTTCTTTTCACCTGTGCTTCTGTCAGTATTTGTTTATTAAATTACTTCGTAAAATTAGGAGACCATTTTTATCCCACATCACACACCATATAAAAATTAGTAGATTTTGTTATTCAATGGATACATCTGTGGCACTACACTTGATTTACCAGTACGAATATTGTGCAATAAATTATCCTACCGAGTAGGATTGACCGAGCACGGTACGCTAAATACGAGTATACCGTGCAATATCGCGTACACGTTCTGTACATAAAACTAAAATGCAAAAATTATCCATCTACGTTAAAAAAAATATTTAACACTGCGTAAGTTATTATAGAGCAGTATTAACTGTTTCTGGAATTTGATTTTGCATGTTGTGCAAAGCACCATCCACCATGAACGAGGTATCACCATCAAATAACTTATGGACATGGAAAATTACAACATTGCCTTGTTCGGATGTACTACAATCGAGGTATGAACCAATTACGCGAACATTCTCAAGAGGCCTTTATCTTGCGATATGACTTTTGCCTCACCGAATTGCTGAATTAGAGTTGCTGGTTGCATCAACCTATGACCCATGACCAATCAAAGATATACACATTTTGAGGTGTAATGAAACGTACGATTCGAGACAAATAATACTAGTACTCTGCAATTATGTAAATTCCAAGGAAATTCGATGAAAATTCGTGAAATCCTGATGACATTTATCGAATTGCCCTGCTGCATATCTCCGCGTACATACCGGCGCTATCTAGTTTGGGAACTATTCACGATAGGTTTCACACAACAAAATGGGATGTTGGTTGGTTGCACAGCATCGAATGCAAGACGATTGATGATATTTCAATAATATTCTGTAAAGAGGAATAGCTGCTGCGGGCAGGTTACATAAAAACAGATACACGCACCACCAGAGTCAGCAGGATCGTGATATCTCTAACTTTTCACGTTTGCCTGTGGCTGAAGTCTGTTTGCACATCTTTTTTTCTTCTTCTTTTCTTTCTTTTATAGTGTTGGTTCTCGTTGTCTTTTCTTTTTCTTTCGGTTTTGTGGGTAAAAAAAAAGAGGCCAGTTTCTATGCTGCAGTACGTTTAAAAGGGTAAGCAAATACGTGAGTTGGAATGAAATTTCGGGATATTATTTCAGTCTTGTTCATTTTGGATTTTCGTTATAATCATTTGCATTCCAAGGTGTGCGAGTAAACATACGATTACCGCGAAGAAAAACTGTATAATATAAATGAAATATTCTCGTTTTCTCACCTATACAGTATTAGATGAATACAGTATTCGGTGGAATACGCGTATGAGGAAACTTAGATGCTTAAATATCGAGATCGTGGCTCCAAACCCGATCGGATCATACGAGTAATACAGAAATTATTGATATCTCAAAATTCCCAGCATGCTTGATAATAAGGTTATTGGGGTGTGTAAAGGGCAGAACGATTGTTTGAATCAAATCAAGTAAGTTTCAGTAAAACGGCCTTTATAAATAAATGGATCCATATTTACTACCGAGTGTTCAATTTTAATGTTTAAATTAATAAGATACAGCTTTAATTAATCCTTAATAAATCGTAGGAACACAGTTTTTCCTTTCAACCTGATGATCTACGGTGGTCGTCAAATGATAATAAAAATAATTCCGGAATTGAGAAGTGAGTTCGTAAGATTTATTAATTATAAGATATTCACTTCGTAGATCTCATGCTGCAGCGAATGCGAAGTACCGTATATTAATTTTCGCTTAGAAGTTCTTGCCTGTGCTATGTTGCCGATTTTAAAGGACAGCTATTAATGGTGAAAATTCACGTTTTCAAATTTGAACGAGTTACTGATAATGTTGTTCGTTACGTAGTTTTTATATCTTTCCGGATAGGCTGAGATTCACAGGTTTTATATTCCATCTGAATTAATGTATCTTTTATATAATAGCCGACGCATATAATAACCAGCAAAGATTCCCCCGTCTCCAACCGACTGCAGCAACTGTGACCTATACTTCATCATCGCGTTACATCTCCATTTGGATGGGTTTCTTCCCCGAAGACTCTAGTCCCTTCGGGAACCATTGTCATGCCAAAAAACATTTTCGTCGTCTTCTTCATTCTTGATTAATTGTTTTTCCTCTTGAAGGTAAAGAACCACTCTCTTTTTTCTTCTTCTTTTTATACGATTAATATTATATGTTCCGCGGGCGTGGAAATACATTAGGTATAAAAACCTTTAAACCTCAACTTGTCATTTGGGAACTGTCATAATCTTCATTGCTCTTTAAACATCGGATAATTAATAGTTTAATGTATGAAAGTTACTACTTAAGGATTACACATTTTTTCTTCTTCTTCTCTCCAGCTTCTCATTTTGTGGTGTGTGATATCTTAAAGAGCATATGAAATCCTGTTAAATGATAACTGAAGCATAAAAAACTGTTTTAATCGTATACACAGCCATAGGCATCGAACGACGGTTTAATCCATTAATCATTAAAATATTGTCTAGCAATGATGCGCACCGTATTTATCAACATTAAAAAATACATAATTACGGATACATCAGATGAGGCATGCTGGATGAACAGCAGGGAATTTGTGTATATTGTGCAATTTTTTGTCCTGAATTAAGTCACACTATATAATATATAACTTTAATCGTAAATCGAATCTTGACGTTTATCATATTCTGTTACGACCTTAGAGCAAGAATGATTCAAGTCACTTTTATATATTTTTGAGATGTGCTTAAAAAGTGAAATGTGCAAAATGCCATTTCAATAATTGAAAGACTGATCAAAGTCAACGATTTGGATCAGTCTTGCATCTATCAAAACAACACCTCCACATTTAATTTTTACAGCCTCAATTTTTTTAAAGTGACTTGGATCAGTCTTGCTCTAAGGTCAATTCCCTACCTATTCCGTTACGTAATATTGTTTATACGCTAGTTCTACAGGAAGTGCCGATTTTACAGGAAGTGCGTTCTTAATTTTAAACGCTGCATAAAAACTA
>JAQFYH010000655.1:0-11589 GCA_034694405.1 Scolopendrellopsis subnuda
CCCGAACCCCCTCAACGTGCCCCGCCGTTGGCGGTGCACAAGCCCGGCGCCTACCGCGCCGTGCCCCTCCCCCAGTCGGCAATCGGCAATCGACAGTCGGCAATTTCAATAGACTTGGCCCCCCCAACTTTCGACGGCTCGCTACGCCCCTGCATATACGTGCTAGTTACCATCCTTTTACAGTACACGGTTATATAAATATCCCCCCTCCCGATCCCTCTGCTTAATTCTGTTTGGATTATTTTCCCTAAATTTTCCGGTGACGGTGCGTTTCACCATAATTTGTAATTTGTGGGGTACCCCCCGCTTTGTTGGGGAAATATCTGTTGCGATTCACCTAAACTCCAGATCGGGTGCGTTAGGTGAATCGCAACTCTGATCCTCCCCCAGTTTCTTTTCACCTAACGAATAATGCAAAATTAATTGGTTTTAAAACGCAAGGCAGACAACAATAATACCAAAATATCGATGAATGAAATTAATATCGATATTCAATTTCGGTATTTTGACGTTATAACAAAACAAAAAGCAAACAGGGGCGGCGCGATGGTACAGGTGGAGTGCGGGGATATTTTGTAAACTAATTTTTTTTATTATTTTGGTACCCCCCAGAGAAGAGGTCTAAATTTAAGTAAAAGCGCATTTTAAAACATTCTGGATCGGAGGCTGAAGGGGCAATGGGGCAACCGTTCCCCAGGGTCACAACAACTTTTTTTCCTGGGGGAAATTATAATGTTTACGCCCCTGCTTGCTGTTTTTGTTTGTTTGTTATAACGTCAAAATACCGAAATTGAATATCGATATTAATTTCATTCATCGATATTTTGGTATTATTGTCGTTTTATAACCAATTATTCGTTAGGTGAAAAGAAACTGGGGGAGATCAGCAGAGTTGCGCTTCCTGTATCTTGAGTTTAGGTGAATCGCAACAGATATTTCCCCAACTAAGCGGGGGTACCCCACAAATTACAAATTAGGTGAAACGTATACTCACCGTCACCGGAAAATTTAGTGAAAATAATCCAAACAGAGGGATCGGGAGGGGGGAACGAAGGGTCCCTTCCCCCCTCCGGATTTTAAATTTATATAACCGTATAAAAGGACTGGTAACTAGCACGTACTGTGGTGTAGAGATAACGCAACGCCGATTCTCGGAAACTTTTCGTAACTTATATCGGCCCTTCGAGTCACTTATTCCCTATAGCCTAGAACCACCAACAGTACATAGGATAATAATAATAGTAATTCTTGCTAGAACCTTACCTATCCATACCCGACCTTATTATAAAGATCCTACTGTATAAATTAAAAAGAAAACAACCCACGCAAGTTACGAGTTTTCCCCCTGGGACATAGCAGCGCTAAAACACATCGTTGTACGGGATAGTTACGGTACAAAATTCCCATTTATTTCGTTTTTACCCTGCCATGGGTACATACCCGAGATGTGATGATAATTCACCTGTATTGTTAAAGTTGATGTAAGGTATCCGTCATCCCTATCCGCTTTCCAATTGGCTGCGTGAGATGTTGGAGGGGAGACCCAGTATTATCCTGCATCGCCTATCACAACCCGGGGTTCTTTGGGAAATTATCTTCATCTCTCTGGTCAAAACAGTGGTTTCATATATACAACAACAGCGCGCATCCACAAAATATACGATGCGACGAATATAAATTCGTACAAGGCCCAGCCTTTATGGGAGGTGGGGCTGTCATCATGCTGCTTGGCGCGAATAACTTGTGACTGCAACAAAATAATGAAAATTCCATTAAAAACTCTTCATAATTTTTATTTTGAGACCATCTCAATTCTCAATGAATTTGATGTTGTTTTACTTCTGTTCCCCAATAATATGAGATTGCTGTATAATCAGGGGTATGCAAAAATTTGTCAGTTTTGAGTTTTGACCAGGGGAGGGGGGGGGGACTTCCGGACTTGTCCCCTACCCGTGTTTTGGAATATTTTTATAATGTGTAACACAATAAAATTTATCATTTAAGTATACTTTTGCCCCCTCTCCATTCCCCTGGACGCCCATGATTTTGATTTTTCTGATTATTTAACCTTTATGTTTCACTTTACACAACCCAACATTTTAATGAAATAAGCGTTCCAAATTTTTACTGGTATGGGGAGGGGAGTCAGAATATTATTTGTTGGATGGATGAGGAGGCAAGCTGGTCTAGTGGTAGTGATTGCTGTGTACAAGCGATTGGCCCCATGCGGACAGAGCAGAGGTTCGAAACTTTATTGATAAACACAGCTTATTCTTTAAAATTGTATAAAACACTAAAATCCATTGGATCATCTGGGGCAGACAAGTCGTCGTTGAATTTAAAAAAAAAAATTAATTCTGACGAGTGCAGAGTTTGGAATTTTTAGGATTATTACCGGTACCGGTACCCTGTAAAGACAATAAATGATACACGTATGTATATTGAACAGACATATCTCCATCTCTGTCGGTATGTAACTATATGCTTCTGCAGTACATCACGTTCTTTTCCTGGACACGATAACATGTTTTCTTTCTCTATTGTAAAAGAAACGTACACGAGAATGAGAATGAGTAAACTGTGTGAGAACTGAGAACCGGATTACAGATTCTATATTTGGAAAAATCTATAGTTGCGGTCATTCAATCCTCAGCGAAGAGCAGATTTTCGCAGAGAGAGAAAGAAAATGCTTCTAAAATCATTTCAATTTATTTCTCTCATTGAAATTTTTATTTTATATAGAAAGTGCGCAAATGGGCATTTTCCCAGGCCAATGCCATTCAGACTGCGTAAAATTTAACAGTTTTAGCACGCAGCTCGGCATGCGTAGCCTACAGTTTATTCTACATAATGCAGGGCAGCATAAATGCTTTCTCTCTCTCTCTCTGAACATTCCCACGCTTGTTCAATTTTGTTTGTGTTGGTTGTGGATTGATGGCTCTTTACTATTGCACCATTATATTAACTACATGCAGCTTGCATCTTAACTCACTCCGCGGAAAGGATTGGAAATGCGGGAATGAGTATAAAACTGCAACAGCCGGTAATTGAACTGTGAAGGAACTACCGGTATATGTCAGGATACGCAAGTTTGCGCTGTATTTGCTCTTTTGCAGGTTCCCAGGTTTTTTGCAGGTAACCCTAGAGTCACAGAGACAATGCGCCACAGCAGGAACAATAAGCGCCACTGTCACAAAAGCGGATCATTGAACGTTATGCAGTTTCGCTTATTAGCCTATTATTATCATACAAATTTCATAGTTTTATCTAAAATTCGGGAGGGGGGTTTCTGTTGCCGCGCGCATCCAACTGCAGCAGAAGCGTATCCCTATTACAAAGAATACGATTCACACAAAATCTGATCGTACGAAAAAATGTTTTCTGTATATACCGCTAGAGGGGCGCGAGCTCCTGATTGGCTGTAATCTCTTCTTTCTTTCTTTCCACTCGCTCGTGTGATTGTGCGCCATCTACCATCATTCTGACTAATTATTTTTTCGTACGATCGGAAATCATATTACACTCAATCTGAGCGCCGTATTCTTTGTATATTATCCTATTCTTGCTATTACCTAATATATTGACAGCTCCGTCTGCCGGGATTCGAACCAGTGTCCTGGTGAAGTTTGCACGCTAAGTCCCATCGCTGTCTCCTATAAATGAATAAAAATTGGCATTAGAAGAATTGGTATTTAATTTAAGAATATCCCCTTTGTTGAAACAATTTGGAATTGATTACCACTCCCGCTTCCATTTGCGCGAAAACACAACAGTTGGCGTGAAAACTCTATATCGCACATTCTTCACATTTTCACCATTTCGTATATTCCCGTCCGTCCTGTTTGGTAATTAAACTCTAACTGCCACTTTTCATGTCACTATCCACGATTGTGACAGTTGGTGCCGCATTCAGCATTATCCATTCCATCACCTCTGTCGAGGTGCAAAAGGGAGGGGACGCAATCCCTCTTGTTCATCCACTAAATAACGCTTTCCAAGATCTGCATCCTTTTATTCGTTACACAGTTTACACGCATGTGTGTGTAACACGGAAATTTTTAGAAGAGACGGCATATGGCCGAAAACACACCATTTTTCATCATTTCGCGTACAAAATTCAATATATCCGTGCACTCGGATATGTTACCTGGTTAATTTTCCCTATAGTACATTATCATAATAATGGTCACGATAATACTTAATTATACTGGTTATCTCTAGTTTACATTATCGCATGCGGGTTTTACGTATTAATTACTCCCTAACTCAAATTTTGACAGAAGCTGTAATTTTTGATCCCTAAACACATAATTTTGCAGCTGTTTTAAAACTAACTAGTGGTCTGTTGCAGCAATTGCTGCAATTTTTGGCCTATGGCGTACGGTGTAACTGTAAAGTAACCCAACCTATGCTATTAGGCATACTGGCCTATCTGATATCTATCCCTGCACCCCCCCCCCCAATTAACAGTGTAAAAGAAAAAAGAAGTTACTGGTAGAAATCCAACTCTCCCTATCCCCCTTCTCTGCTACTCCTGAGAGAGGGGGTTTTTATGACGTCAGAATGTGCATGTACACCATCCTCCTCCAAGAGAGAGTCAGCACAGCGGGGGTGCAATCCTGCTGCAGTCAGTTGAGGAAATTAGCTAAATATTTAAAGTTCATTCTACCGCTAGTTTTTTTTTTTTTTTACAATTTCCTTCAGCTAATGTTTCTTTCAAGATCTTTCTCTCTCTCTCTCTCATTACGGTATAAAAATCATCCTCTGCGGGTCTCGGAAGCCGCTCTGGGGGGAAACTGCTACGTAATGAAGCACTCTACTTTCACAAATTAGCGTAACACGAACTTAATTTTTGTCAACCGTCTTATCTTGCAGTCAAGAAGAAACTGATGATGGGGGGAATCTTCTTCTTCTTCTTGCTCATCTGCCAGTGCCGGATAGAAAGTTTGCGCGCCCCTAGGCACCCAGTTTTTATTTTTTCACCCGTATCACCATAAATCTAGTGAGATCTAATTGATCTGTTAGGGTGGTGGAAATTTCCCTAAAAGGTTGCGCCCTATGCACCCCCCTTAGTTTTTATTTTACACCAATATCACCTAAAGCCTGTGCCCTAGATCTAATGGATCTGTTGAGAGGGTGATGGGATGGTACTGTCCATCTACTCAATCAGACACTATACCCCTATCGGTAGCCTATATTAAGTTAAGGCACTTTGCGATTTAAAATCTCGAAGAAAACCCATAGATATTATACTCCAACCCATAATCTGCGAAACCCAAAATCCAAAACCCAAAATCTGCGAAATAAATTTGAGGATCTCTTTTACTCGTCGTATTCTGAGAGTTTGGGCGTTTTTCTGCACTCTACAAAAAAAAAACGCCCTCAAACTGGCGCCCTATAGACCATTGCCTCTTTTGTTGGTGAGTTGCCCCAGCCCTGTTTAAGATAGACACATGGGCACAGGCGACAGATATACTAGATCTGATATGTCACAGTTTTTTTTTTTTTTTGAAAAACCGCTACTATACCACATCAGATTGAATGTTCAGATTGGCGACATGCACAAGCGCGGGTTCCAAAAAAATGACAAAAGGAGGTCTGAAATTATTATTTGCATGAACTCGAGAAATGCGTGATGAAACAAACATGTGTTTTTTGGTACGAAATCTTGAATTACAACTCGTGGAAGTAATTATAGATCGGTATAGAATATGTCAAAGAACTCGGCGCCATTCATCTAGCTTTTAGACTTAAAAGAAAAATACTTAATGAAGTTGTAATTGGTTCAATATTCCGTTTTAAACGGCGCTTGCGAGTAAGGGCAACAACATCCCCCACCTCAAACAATAAGGAACATGAAACCAAAGAAATTGTGTCAACAAAACGTTAAGAAAAAAAATGTCCGTTGCAGTTTTTTTTTTTTCGCTGTTCATCCCGGGCACGCTAATTTAAATTGCAATTTCGAACGGAGGAGCTAGAGAGGAGATCACTGGTGCTTGCAATTCCCAAATTCCCAAAACAATAATCAGTGTTACTGAATTTAGGGACGGTATAGGCTGGTTTAACGTTTGGCAGATAATAATTATTCGTGGAAAGAATGATCGTTTAGCTAGAGTGATTATTTTTACGTCAGTTACGTATATAGTTGTTGTAATTTTGTGTTATTTTGAGAAGGTTTCGTGGGTTTGAGAAGGTTCTTGTTAAGGTTTAGCGTCAACGCGGAACTGAAATATATATGGAATCGTAAATATGAAAGGCCTAAATGGAGCAATCATCGAAGATATGTTTTACGTATAAAGATAAAATAATGATTGAACGAAAAATAACGCTTACGAAAAGAACTCAGATTAAAGGAGGGTGGGAAGTTTACGTAAAGATTAAGCGAAGAAAACGTTTACGTAAAGATAATTTTTACGAAACGTCAACGTAAAAAACTTTTCTAATGATTACAAAAGAAAATTAAGTTGACGTAAAAACCATAGATAAATGATCATGTTAAAGCGAAAATAGTATCACGTTTACGTAAAGATTCAAGATAAGTTTTATGTATAAAGCGAAAAGTTTACGTAAAGATTGAAGACGGTAGAATATAACGTTTACGTAAAGGTTGAAGATAAGGTTTATGTATAAAGCGAAGGTAACGTTTACGTAAAGATTGAAACCTATATTATGGGCTGGTTATCGATAACTTCAATAAGATAACGTTTACGTAAAGACAGAAGATGTGGTTACAAAAATATAACGTTCAATTATAGAAAAAATGACGAAAATATTCACCGTTTTTAGTGCTCATTATGATTGGTTATATGCGACGATGATGTTGCGCATATAAAATATTATGAACTACGTCCCTCCATGCAGCATCCCATCTATCTTGTTCCACTCTGCCAAGTGTCTCCCGATGAATTTGTCTGTTATACCAACAACACCGCTTTAATATGGGGGTCGATATGATTTAATCATAGTCTTAATGGGCTCTCACAATACCTCACGTCGCTCCTGAGCGAGGGAGGGGGGAGTGGCTGCGCCTTGGAAATCGAATTTTGTCATCATGCAGCCAGATGCAGCTCCGCAGCCGAGAGAAGTGGGGGAGAAAAAGAAGAAACACGCCTTGCTGAGCGAAAAATTGGGGAATAGACGAGGCCTATGGCGTATATAGAAGAAACATTTTTGAGGAAATCTCTGTTCGTTCTAAAATGGCAAAGAAATGTTCGAAATCTTGGCTCAACATCGACTAAATTAATGTTCGAAATCTGGGCTCAACGTCAGCTAAAAATTTGAACAATAATTATAGACTTCTTTTCAATATGCTTTCTAAATAATTATCAGCAGTTAGGTAATTTTTAAGGTTTTAAAGATAAATATGGGCATGAGGGGTAAAACGGGAAGAGAAAGACTTTAACATTATATGTTAGGTCGCAGCTAATATCGTTATTAAGAATCGTTTATAGGAATTGACAAAAATCTAAAACCGGTTCGTCTGATTGGTACTGCTTTACTTTTAAAAATCCCAACGCATGAGAAATCTGTTAAAAAAAAATTTCGTCACATGGCTGCATGGTTTCCTACCCTATATCGCCCCCATCAAATTTTATTCAGGAAAGCGATCTATTTATTGACCGAGATTCTCGACACAGATTCCCGCGTTGCTGTTTTGGGATTTTTATATCATTGAAACCCCCCTTCTTATTTCTTGAGTTATGCTAATCACACACGAGGTTTTTTGTTACGATATCATTCCTTTGACACCCCCGCAAACCCAATAGGATTCCCTTATAACGAAAAACCCAAACACCACCATAATATATCGCTCGATTCACCTTCTTTTTCCCGTATAAATTCCTCTACCTCCCCCCTATACTTCCCCCACCCCCTCTTGAAAGCTTTCCAAGTCAATGTAGTTTTCATGATCTCAGCAAAGGGTTTCGACTATCCGACGTAACTTTATCACGCTGTGCGCTTCAACGCCGACATTCTCTCTCTCTCCCTCGCACGCGCACCGCGTGCGCGTGCCGCGAGTCTCTCTTTGTGACGTCGAATTAGGTTTTTAATGCTTTTGCTACATTATTTTCCCATTAGACCGCGCCATACATTTTGCACTGCTCAGATATTCGATTCAGTCCGTAGGTCACAAAACAACGCGGGTAAAATATATCGGGAAGGGGGAGAACGCCAGGTCTCTGGTTATAATGAGCCGCAAGGAATAATATATTTTCGTTTCTTTGTTTATAAATAAAGTGGGGGTTCCTTATTATGGTGAAATAATGATTCGAGTTCTTTTGTTAATACCCACTCTCTTCAAGTCATAACTCTGAAAATTACTACGTTAGATAAATTTTGCAGCTCATGAACACTAACAACTCGCAGCTCATGAACTAACGTAGGCCTACTTGCAGCTTATGAACTACAAAGTTGCAGCTCATAAACTACAAACTTGCAGCTTATGAACTAACGTAGGGGCCTACTTGCAGCTCATGAACTAACGTAGGGGCCTACTTGCAGCTCATGAACTAACGTAGGGGCCTACTTGCAGCTCATGAACTAACAATGGCCATTTTAACAACTTGCAGCTACAGAAAGCTTTCCGAATATAGTAGTTCTTCTATCAATTACCGAATACAACGAAATATTTCGTTTACGCCAGCAAAAATTTTTTCGAAATGGAGTTATCATATTCAACTTTCTTTTTTCCCCCCAGTTGTCATCCAGTCAAACCGGATGCTCCAAATGGAAGCCGAATCAGATCAAGCCTGGTAGCAGACATGGCGGAATCCCGGAGTGCTTTTCCGGCTAGTGCTGTGCTCACTGGTTTCTGTATGGGTTACTTCGCATAGGAAATGTGGATTCTATGGTGGCTGTGGTGGAATAGAGAGGCGAGAAAGGGAGGGGGGAACTCTTTTTGAGAAGCTCCAATGTTGGAGAATCGGCGGAAATGCAGTCAATGCCAAACGTCTTCACGCGAATTATTCCGACCCCCCCCCCCCCTCTCCCCTGGATTTCTAGCACAGAGAATGACACTTTCCTGCTCTCCGCGTTTTATATGGCATTGAAACCGAATAGTGCCTATTGATTTCAGTCGGAAAAGGAGATAAATCTCTTTGCACTATATGGTGCAATTAAGACCATCGAATAGAATTCGAATTTATACTCGTATCTGCATTGTCGAAAATGCTACATTTCATTTTGTCAAGGATCGAGATCTGCTGCTTCGTTTTTACATAACCTTATTTATAAGTCTCGTGTTGAAACGGAGCATTTTATATTGATTAGATACGAAATGCTTGTAATAAAACGCATTTACGCTGCAGATAGTTTTCGAAGCTAGAGAGAGACTGAAGCTCACGTGACGCTTTTAGACCAACTCTAAAAGCGTCACGTGAGCTTCATTTTCTCTCTATATAGCTTCGAAAACTATCTGCAGCGTGAATCCAACCTACACGTTTTTATGCCACTAAGGTTTGCAGTATAGCTTTATGGGTGCTAGATCCCTTCGAAATTTCATTTAAAAATTCCGAAAAATATAAAAGTTATTGCAGTTTAAATTTTAATGATTTACTGCTTGTAAAATTACGACGCTTCGACTAACGTCTTCTCATATCTGGTCAGGCGCTATATCTTCGGACCACGTAGAGATGTTTTTTATACTCCTCCGTTATTTAACGTCGGATTAAGTGGGGAGAAGAAGAGGAGGGATGATATGGTGCCACTAAATTTCTAGCGGGCACTTTAACAGCGATTACGGAGCTCCATTCCCTTCCGCCCCCAGAAATAACTAGACGAAATGACAGTCTAACCATTACGAGTTTCCCATCGCCCCATTCTTGTAGTAACTACCTTGGTAATGAGAGCAGCAACCAATCACATAAATTTTTGGGAGGGGGGCAGCCTATCTTGTTATGGCCATTAAGACCTTCAGGAAACATGGATGTTTCGGATGTTATTTCGTTCCTTTTTGATTCACCGAGGGGGGTCAATTGACTAACATTTTATGTATTAGCCAATTTCGCTCCGTCTTTTACTGCAGATTCACGATCTTCGGAGATTTTGAAGAAAATTTGTGCGCAGATACAGCTCGGATTCTTATTATCCTTCCACGCCACCTATGCGTAGTTTATCGAAGCAAGAAATAACTTTTCATATCAGTAATTCTATTGAACACCCTTTATTTTCTCCGATATTTCAGGATTATTTTGCCACGAACAACTTTATCCAGGCAGGAATGGAATAAGCTCTACGCGTATTTCTCGTTCCACCGTAACTACCCATGGTTACCGTCCATGGATACACAAAATAATGGTTACCATGGATACCGTAATACGCAAAATAGTGGTTGTCATGGATACGGTAGTACACAAAATACGGTAGAGCGCGTAATAATAAATGCCGTTTCTTTCTTACCTCCGGTGTCTTCTCGTTTCCTCTTGTTGCCGATGGGATCGGCGTTGGGGATGCCCAGGATGCCGTTGATGGAGTAGGAGGGCCTCTGCAGGTGATGTGTCGTGTCGTGAGCGGCCGGCGCGTGCGTGATGACCGACGTGGTGTTGGACACGGGGATGCTGTTGGGACTAGTTCCGTTCTGGGGCGACATGACCTGGTGGTGATTGTGCTTCGCCTTCTCCGCCGCCTTATTCCTAACGATCCTGCACAAATAAAAAAAATAATAAATTAAATTCCGGGGGTATGAAACGTCCAGAGAGAAAATGCAGATATGTTGGACGCGTCGAAGTCGCCCTCTTGCGACTGTTTTCGGCGTTTTAAAAGTAATTTTTCATCGCTTCATTCGCTTTGCGTTTGATTCACAATAGTATTGTCGGGGTTCGACCAACCAGAGCGGTAAAACCAAGCGGCGAAAATCGTTTCAAAATAAGTTAAATAGTAAATACGCCTAATTGGACAGTTTATACATTTGAATTTTTTTTAATCGTGTGCCAACGACTCTGCAACGATGCTTTAAAAAGAAATCCCTGGATCAGATACGACGGTTCCCGCAATTGCCTCGTCGTTTGAGTGACAGATATAGCGAGACCATCTGTTGTCCCGGGAAAAATAATATAGAGTTGAATATAATCTCCGGCGCCGTGTTCGGGTGCTGATTATCGCAATGATGGAGATCTTGTACGACGATAATCGGTAGCCCCGCGCAAATATTGACCCGGAAAGAGGAACCTGCTGTTTGTGGGTGGGTTGTGTGATTAGGGTTTCGCTTTGTTACGGCTAATAAACACTCGAAAGACAAACACTCGACCCTCTCCGATAAGATTGATATGCGTTAGTTTATTATTAAATGACATTGATATGTGTAGCAGAAAGTTTAATATGGTCTTCGCTGCTAGAATCTTCGGACTCGGGATTCAGGGGTTGGCCAAATCCCGGACACTGAAGGTCTGAAATAACAGACAGCTTCCTGGGGGAACTTTCCCTGGAAAGATTTTTGAAAATTACAACTAATTTGGGTGAGTTTTTGTTGGAAAAAGCTACCTCCTGGGCTGCGATTTTGAACATTTCGAAACTACCACGATGAAGACAGTTTGACGTCATTGTGGTCGTGGGTCCCACGAATCACGCAATCATAGTGAGGGTTTCGTGGGA
>JAQFYH010000656.1:0-11580 GCA_034694405.1 Scolopendrellopsis subnuda
GTACGACGACCCCCCCCCCCCCCCCAAACAGAGAAATAGCCGACGGCGCCTGGGATATCTTTTAGCAAAAATACATTAATAATTTTTGATTATATTTTTATTTTATTTTTCATCGGATGAGGAGTACCCGTCCGCCTCGCACTATAAGTCCGCACTGTCCGTGCCAAACTGTCCGTCACGGCGATGTGGAACTTTAAGGTTCGGGGATTATCACTCTTCATCCCTTGAGCCTAACTGTTATAATTTTGAGTAAAAACCCAGGATTGCAAAAACTATTATTTCCACAACCCCAGTTACTATCAGGAACCTCCCCTGCCAAAAATGGTAACCCCCATTCAGTACTCACAGGTTCCTCCACTTCTTCGTTTTTTTTATTTTAGCCAAAACTCTTGTGAAATCGGTTTTCGAAACCGAACTTTCCATGTAAAGATACCCTATACATTTGACTTAATTAGTATTCGTCGTCGTCCTGCATGGCCGCCAACATGTGCAGCGACGTGGCGTTGATTTAAGTCCTACTGTCTAACTTACGTTCTTTCAGAAAATTTCACTTTCTTATTATCTGCGGAACTCTTCAATCGGTTTCTCCCTTTCTTCTTTGCAAGGACTCTTTTGTTCTTAAAAAACAATCATCGCCGATTTTCCATCAAACCTAAACCGTACACTGAGGAGTGATTCTCCCAGATAACGAAATTGATATAATCTTTTGTTAAATGCGTTCACTATGAACGGAATATGCCCTAGAGGATTAGATGAATTTCCGTTCTTCTTCTTTTGGGGCATAAACTGCGTTCACCACGAACGGAATATGGACTAGAAAACTCCAGGTCCATACCTTACACACGTTATGGGCTGATGTTTCCTTCCCACCCGTCCTTCGGAACACGTTCCATGCGGAACCTTCCAAATTCCATCTTAAGTAAGAACGCAATACGTTCAAAAAAACCAATCTTCCAAAAAATTAAGTCGTTCTTCCTTTTTCTCGTTCCTGGAACAAATAGGACTACCCTGATTCACGTGTTTTCTGAAACAAACTTGTCGACCATAAGTTCCTTTTCCTTATCCTTACGCAGGTGAATAACCTGTTCTTAATGATTCCATGTAATTCTAAAATCATTCACCTTCATCTTCCTTTGGGAGGACCAAGATGAAAAACCTGAAATCAATACTCAGTAAACATGTTTTCTCATGCACGCTCTAAACTTTTCCTTGAGGGGAAAATTTAAAGAATTTTCCGTCTAAAGAACCCTCAAAAAAGTTATCGTCCAAGAGAATACCGTCTTCGTTTTTCTTCAACCAATATTTGGTCTTAAATAACGAAAACCTGCCTTTTCTGTATCTACTCTTGCTATGACTTCTCGAGCGAATTAACGACTATAATAATTAGACTAACTGTAGTACTTTTTTTAAAGAAAAAAAAAAAGAATTGATAACCGTACAATATGCACACTGTCAGTACGACGAAAGTTACTTCTGTGTACAACTACCAAAAGAAAATATTATATAGATACTACGGTACTATTGTAGCCTACCGAAAGAGAGAAATATGCATTTATTAGATTCTTAAATTTCCCTTGTTGGATAATTTAGGAGAGATACTATGTAAAAGAAATATATTATAGATGAGGCTTGCTAGTCACAATAAGAAAGTCAAGTGACGCGTCATAATCAACAGCACCTATTGGACTGTTGCCAAAATGTTATTCGACCCAATTAAAAATTTCAGTGTCATGGTTAAGGACATCAATGAACAAAGTAACAAATAGCTTCCCAGTTCAATAGCCTCGAGATAAGACAAATAAATTGTTTAGTGGATTGATTACTAAATAAATGCGCATAATGCATTTTAACAGGTAAAATACCGTTGAAAAAGTTTTTGTTTTTTTGATAAATCCTTGTTATTATATTAATCATTTTTATTATACTTTTCTTTAGCTACTATAACTATAACTACTATATCTTAATTTAAATTTTGAAAAAAAAAAGAGTAAACTAAATTACCAAAGATTTTTGGGATAACACTTTGCGTTATACCCAAAAGAACAAGTTGTAACTCAGGTCAAACAAATCGAATATAATGTCAATATAACTATATTAAATAACCAAGAGTATCAGATATGCTAAAATATCTTTATGATAAATACGGTATTTAACAATAAACGAAGTAAATACGAAGTACTATCTGAATTTATATTAAGTATTAAGGGTAATTGAATAAAATAATAACCATGTAACCGGACTATTGTAGCTATCCGACCTGTCCAACATAAATCGATCCCGCGTTTAAAAATTGTATTGTCGCGTTCAATCAAAGAAAACTATACATAACTACCTCATAACTACGTTTAAAAAAAAAAAAAAGAAAGGTAGCTCTAGATAAAGACGAGATTATGAAATGTCAGCTGCTCTCACCAAATTTTATAGAGGGAATGAAATAATAGTAAAGTACAGGAGATATTTAAAGGAAATAATAAGATGAAATAAAGTTTGAAAATGGCCAGGAGATAAATTATGCTGACCACTGAACTAAAATCGTCAGGTTCGTATGAACTATAGAATGACAGTTTTTGGCCGCAATCCAAACAGTCTTCTCTGATTACATTATAGTCTCAACATTAATAATTATACATTAATAACGAGGAAAATGCAATCAAAACTGACACGTGAGTTACCACAACAAAAATTCCTAAAGAAAGGGATAAATGAAATATAAGGATACGAGGTATAATGCCGTACCAAGAACTATGGTATTGTATAAGCCCCCAAAGAAGTTATATTATTAAAATGTTTTTTTTTTTGTAATTAAATTCGAAGAAAATTATCCAAAATGAAAATGCCAATGGTGCAAGTAATGATAATTGAATTTTGAGAACCCTCTGATGCTTAAGCATATTTATTTCGATTCATGAGAAGAGAGTGACAAGTTATAAAACGAGCTGACCTAGTTAAGGAAAATAAATTTATTAATGCAGTATTTAAGATGACCACCCGAATTATTGCTCAGATCAAGGGTCTGATCTAGCCACCGGGTAGGGGAAAAATGTTACGATTATAAAATCGATCTAGAATCGGGAGTGACGTACAGTATAACATTCCTGAATCGTGGGAGGTATATATTAGCTATAACTTTTTTTTTATAATTACCTATTGTTAATTCATTAAAGCCCGATGAATGTTTGTCTAAGAACCATTTAAAAGCACATAAATTGTGTAAGTGACAGTTTTACGGGGTAATTAGTTTTATTCTGGCATAGAACATTTTTTTTTAAGATGCCACTTTCTATCTCTTAGCTTTAATGGGCAAATGCCTAAAAATAACTTTAATGGGAAGATTAACCCCTACAACACAGTCAGTACCGAGGTACCTATAAAAGGCTGGACTCAAGAGAGCCCAGCAGGTAGATGTTGTTTTTTTGCGGCTTTTGCTTTTGAAACTTCTGATGCTTTTGGATTTTTGAATAGCGAGTCTTAGTGAATACCCGGCAAGTGTACGGACTGTGTTGGAAAGGTGGGATTTTCCCTATAAACAAGGTAATTAAGTAATTTCAATGAAAGTAAGGAAATAGAAGGAGTCCTATTTATAATAATTAATACTATTTTTCTTATATTCCAAATTTTAATGTAATAGGTATTTTATTTAAATGCCGTATACCAAATTTAAACCCGCTGGAATAAAGCCAGTTTCCACCGTATAAACAAGGATACAGAGTACTACGTAAAATACATCTATAGCTGCATTATAGCCTTGATATTATCACGATCCCGTTTCGACGTTAGACATGGTTCGGATAGTCCAAAATAATTACTTATATTTTATTGAATAAACCTTCTTCTTATTATTTTACATAAATCTGTCATGTACTCTGTACTGTTCGTAATAACTGCATGCAACTTATAATAGTTCAGGGAAAGGTCGGAGACCCATAGCAGTTAATAAATATATCGGGAGTCAGCGTTGGGACTCTAATTTGGGGTAGCCGCGTTAGTGAATAGTTGCGATCCCCTATTCCGTACATGCCGATCACCGTCATATTATTTTAAATTAACCTCTGCAAGAGCTAAGTTGAGAGACTCTACCAGGAAACTACGTTACTTCGCTACCGATCAGGTAAGATGACTTATAGAATCTATCCATAAAGTATATCTACTGGGAGGGTGACTCACGGCATGCGGATAAATGTCCCTAGATAAAAAGGGGCGTAACATTTGTGGTGGAGCTGTGCGGGGTAAACAATAGGTCATTTCTATGACCCCAGCTTGTACGCGCGCACGACCAACGCGTTAGGGATTGAAATAATAATATGGTAAATTTTTGTAACCAATTGTCACACTGGCGTTGAGAGAACTACGGGGTAGGATTATAATTGTAGCAGGCCCAGGAGATCCCGATCCGAATCCGGAACCCGACCCCGATCCAAATCCCAACCCTAACCCCGATCCTGACCCTGACCCTGATCCGGATCCGGAACCTGATCCTGACCCTGAACCAGAGCCCGAACCAAATCCCCAAATGGCTGACCGTTTACGAATCGCACCCCCTAAATTTAGTGGAAGTCCCGGAACAGATATTGATATCTGGTTAGAAAGTTTTGGTAGAGCGAGCACAGTTAATGGGTGGACGCCCGCCGACCAGATTGCGGCCTTCCCTACTTATTTTGAGGGCGATGCATTGAGCTGGTACGAATCAACGGCCCCATGGAGAGCCGAAGCACAGAGAACTTGGGCAAATTGGACGGAGCACATGCAAAACAACTTTCGGCGTAACCGAAAGGAAAAGATGAGTAATCTGCAAAATAGAATTTTGATGCCATCCGAAAGTGCCGATCGATATTTCTTTGACGTTATGACCCTCATAAATGACTTTAATGGGCAAATGGAGGAAGATATGAAACTCCATCACTTGATGGAAGGATTACCCCCGGATTTGGCTGAGAAATTTACTCTTGGAAACGTGACAACCACAAACCAATTTCGTACACTACTTAAACGACTGCACACTCCCCAAGCGCGTTCCTCTATGATAGATCGGTCTAAAGCGCGAGACGATGATTCCGAGATAAAGAAAATTATGGAGACGATGGAGGAGTTACGGCGAGAAATTCGACGCCGACCCCAAACCCCCCCTCCATCACCCGAACCTCCAAGAAGATGGGAAAGAGCACCAACGCGACCTCCTCGTGAACGCTGGGATAGCGGGAGATCACCACAAAGGGTACGTTGGGAACAACCTTTGGTTAGAGAGGAGTACTATCAACCGGGAAATGGGTCCAATCGTGGAAATGGAGGTAGAAGAAATGGAAATGGTAATACCAATGGTTCTCGAGACAGGGAACAGACTATTCCAGACAGAATGCAATACCGTCCAAGAGACATGAGAACTCCTGATGGGAGACCCCTTTGCTTTATATGCCGTAGGCCTAATCACATGATGCGCGATTGCCCCCAGAACCAAATTAGACGTCCGGGAAACGGGTCGAGAGGGCCGCCTCCCCGCCCGAATTAATAAACTATAGAGTGGAGGATGGATTGTTAACCTGCCCAGCTAAAATCGGTGATAAAGAAATTAAAACAGTTATAGATACAGGTAGCAGGCTTAACATTATGAATCAAAATTTATTACCTAGAATTCCTTTTGAAATTGGCGACGGTCCTTTACCTATTATTCAAACTATTAGTGGAGAACAATTTACTCCCGCGTTTTCTATAAAATGTAACTTACAAATGAATGATCGAACTTTCCCTATAA
The DNA here is from genome assembly GCA_034694405.1 of Scolopendrellopsis subnuda. Taxonomy (NCBI): domain Eukaryota; kingdom Metazoa; phylum Arthropoda; class Symphyla; family Scolopendrellidae; genus Scolopendrellopsis; species Scolopendrellopsis subnuda. The sequence goes on from JAQFYH010000656.1 coordinate 5,747, forward strand.
TTGCGTACATAGTTAAAGATGTTCCTTTTGATTTACTTGTTGGATTGACAGCTTGAGCAGAAGCAGAGCTGGTACTCAAATTTAGGAAGGCTGAAAGGGAAAAACCTGTCAGTGACCCTGCTGTTAGAATGGGGGAAACACAGACTATAGCACCTCTTACTTGCGCGTGGATAAAAGTAGAGGCTCCCTTGTCCATAGGCGATTATTACTTAGAGAAATCACAATCTTTGGAACAGCGTACCGGGATAATGCTGCCGAATAGTTACAATAAGTTTCGACGAACGCGAAGTCAAATTCAAGTGATTAATCCCACGCGACAGCCTATAACTTTATGGAAGGAAACAGTCGTGGCAAGGGCCAGGCGAATCCTTAGTGTTAATTATTTAGATAAATATAGAAGAAACTATATACCACAAGTAAACAGTCCCCCGCCAGAGATTGAGTACAAAATCGGGGAGGGACTGCAGAAAGAAGAGATAATCGAAATGGAGGATTTATTAATGCAGAACAGAGACTGTTTTGCAGCAGATTTGAGTGAGATGACAGTGACGAAACTGACCACTCACAAAATTGATACTGGAAACCATCCCCCGATCAAGCGGTGGCCCTATAGAGTATCGCCAGCCGAAAGAAGGGAGATTGGTAAACAAGTGGATGAAATGCTAAATGCAAACTTGATCCGACCTAGTTCTAGTCCCTGGGGACAGCCCGTAGTCTTAGTCAAAAAGGCGGATGGATCACAAAGATTTTGTATTGATTATAGACAGTTAAATGCCATTACTGTCAAAGACGCTTACCCGTTACCAAGAATAGATGACCTCATCGACTCGTTAGCCGAAGCCCGATACTTTTCGACGTTAGATATGAAAAGTGGGTACCACTCGATCCCCATGGATGGAGATTCGCGTGAAAAGACGGCATTTACTTGTTCACAAGGTCATTTTGAATTTAATGTGATGAGTTTTGGGTTATGTAATGCCCCCGCGACTTTCCAACGGCTAATTTCGAAACTTTTTGCGGGAAAAATGTGGAAAAGTTGCCTTGCTTATTTAGACGACGTAATCGTCTTTTCCACGACGTTTGAGGAGCACAAAAGAGAGCTCCAAGAAGTCTTTGACCTGATGAGAAAAGCCGAGCTTAAATTAAACCCCCAGAAGTGCATGTTTGCCGCAAAAAGGGTTAAATATCTCGGACATGTTATTAGCGCAGATGGAATTGAACCCGACCCGGAGAAATTACGGGCGGTAGCACTTTTTCCGAGACCAACTACAGTCAAGGAAATTATATCGTTTTTGGGCTTAGGAAGTTATTACCGAAGGTTCATTCCGAACTTTTCCCAAGTGGCCTCTCCTCTGATTTTATTGACCAAGAAAAATCAGCCCTTTGAGTGGACTGAGGAGCAAGAAAAAGCATTTGAAAGGCTCAAATTTTTATTAACCCAGGCTCCCGTACTTACCCACCCCTTGGAAGGGTGCCCGGTCGAGTTACATACCGATGCGTCAGGCCTTGGCCTAGGGGCTATCTTGGTGCAGAAAGAGATGGACCAAGAAAGGGTAATCGCTTACGCTAGTCGAAAACTTTCGCCTGCAGAAAAAAATTATACCATTACAGAACTTGAATTATTAGCATGCGTTTACGCTATTGGCCAATTTAGACCGTATATATATGGCAGACCGTTTACGATAGTGACAGATCATAGTAGCCTGTCTTGGCTGACCACGGTTCGAAACCCTAGCGGACGTTTAGCTCGTTGGGCACTCATGTTGTCGGAATTCGACTATAAAGTCCGGTACCGCTCAGGGAAGAAGCACTTAGATGCAGATGCGCTATCAAGGGCTCCGTTGGACCCGGCGCCAGAGATATCTCCCGTATGGGCCACTGAGACTAGCCCTATGGAAGATCAGGAGGATGTACGAACGATTCAAGAAGTTCAGTACGACGATCCCCAGTGGAGATCGATCATTGATGATATCAGAGCAGGAAAAATGGACAAACACAAGAAATACATCGTAGAAAACGATACTCTGTACTATAACAAGGGGAATCTCAAGTTGGTAGTAGTTCCCATCGCCTTGAGGAGCGAAATCCTTCGGCAATACCATGACGACCCCCTTAGCGGTCATATGGCATTCGCTAGGACTTACGCGAAAATTAGAAACAAGTACTTTTGGCCCCACATGCGCCGACGAATTTTTCGGTACGTGCGCTCTTGCCGATCATGTCAGATGGCAAAGGGCACGGGATTTAAGAAGGATGGGATGATGCAAGAGATGCCTAGGCCCAGCACCCCATTCGAATTCTGTAGTATAGATTTTACCGGACCCTTTCCGAAGTCCGCGAAAGGGAACAAACATATTTTGGTTCTCGTAGACCATCAAAGTCATTACGTAATAATGAAAGCGGTCAAAACTCCGTCAGCAGACGTAGTTGCTCGATTTCTAATGGAAGAAGTTTGCTTAAAATTTGGTGCACCACGTCACCTTTTGAGTGATCGAGGCAGCTCTTTTATGGCCGAAGCTGTAAAGCAAGTTACCCAATATATGGGGACAACGCACCTCAAAACTTCGCCATATTCTCCTCAAGGGAATGGCCGAGTGGAAAGATTAAATAGAGTCATCCACCAGATGATATCAATGTACGTGGATTCTGCCCAACGGAAATGGGATCAAGAACTTTCTTTCCTGCAATATGCTTATAACACCAGCGTAAACGAGACTACGAAGTATAGCCCTTTTTTCTTGCTGCATGGATACGAGCCGATGAACATAATTGACCGACAAATGCAGGTTGCCCCGATACAACAACGGTTCGAGGAGTTGAAGGAATTTCGAGCCCGAGCAGTAGAAAACACTCGGAAGATGCAACAAAAAACGAAAACTCGTTATGACCTAGGACGAAAAGACACGCAGTACGAACAAGGAGAGCAGGTCTTAGTTTATACGCCAAGACGTATACGAGGGAGAAATCCAAAATTAATGCATAAGGACCACGGACCCTATAAGGTGATCCGACGAATGGGCCCAAATACGTATGAAGTAGAAATGAATAAAAGAAGGTGTCAGACGGTAAACAAGCGGCGAATGTCAAAGTATATTACTGACGATTCTGAAGATGAAGACAGGAGATCCTCGAAGGAACAGGGCGATCAAGAGAAGGAAATGACCCCTCCGGCGATGGAACAGAATGCACAAATATGCCCTGAAGTAGAGGAAAGTGAATCCGCAGAATCAGGCGAGAGCGAAGCCATCCCTCCCCACTATTCCGAGTCAGAAACGAATGATGAACCCGATGAAGGGGATAATGAGTCAGAATTAGACTGGGTAGATTCGGATAGGGATGTAAGGGAAAACGCAGTCTCCGCCACTGATCTAGTCCAAAGAACCCGAAGGGGAAGAGTAGTTAAACCCCCGCAGAAATTAGATCTATGAATACTGCAAACCGATAGAAAAAAAAAAAGATGTCGTTTCCCTTTTCACAGGTACCAGGATGGAGTCCCCCAAACACGTGGGAACCGTCTGGATGTTGCTGCTCCTTGTTCCCTACACGAGCGCCATCATAGCCTTCGATTGTAACCACTCCAAAAGTAATTTCACTCCCGTATCATTGACACGCGTGGGAGAATGTCGCCCACCGGCCTCAACCGTAACTTCAAAACCAATCATCATCCAACTCCTCCAGAAACGGACATACGACCATTTGCCGTATTTTCAATGTCGAATAAAGGTCTATCAGCTGACTGTACATTGTGGAATGTCGAGCCATGCGTCAGCTACGCGGCAAACGTTAGTGACGTATGTTGAGAAAGTTTCACGTGAGGTATGCCGAGATATCGGAAGATATGGGGTATACTCCCCCCGACGCGGAGTCCAGATCACTCCAATCGTCCCAAATGTTACTTTTCACACCACCCAAGCATTAGCCGGATATGTTTACAATAACGATCGATGTAATGGAGAGACCTACACCTTTAACGAGAACACGTATTATGAAGTGGTAGTGCAAGCGGCCTACGAAATCCTGTATCGAGATGGTTATGCTGTTTTTGACATTGAAGCAAACCGCATCAAACTCCCAACGGGAATGAGCTGTGATGCCAGACAAGACGAGTGCCTTGACCCTGAATTTGGATACACTTACTGGGATATGTCGGGAATGACTAAAAACTGTGACCCAAATAGCTACGAAGTTATTTATAGAGGGCCAGCAGAACATGTCATCAACGAAAACCCGAATCCTGGAGAGCCCAAGGAAGTAGTAATTACCGAGTCGAAGACCCGAGTCTTCGTGATGGAACTAGTGAAACCATTTTCTCTATGTCAGCAAACCGCCTTTACCACGGAGCATCCAAGGCTATTTGTGGTTATGCCTAATGCGGACGGAGAATTTTATTTCGTGCAACAACCCTTGTCAACCATTAACCTCGACTTGGTTAATTATATTCAGGCTAAATTCCTCTATATACAGCGTCATATTGGCACTCAAGTCATGGAATTGTACAAGAAGTTCGCAATGCAACAATGTGAAATCCATAGAGAAACTTTGAAACAACTATTGAGCATGGCTATGTACAGTCCCGCGGAATTTGCCTATAGCCTTAAGGGACCCGGCTATACCGGAGTCAGGAGGGCAGAAGTAATCTATGTGGTCGCTTGTCAAAGTGTATACGTGTCTCAGAGATCAACGACCCGATGTTATCAGGAATTAGCCGTGACCTATCAAAATAAGTCTATGTTCATGACCAATCGAAATCGAATTCTGGTCAATGTGGCGACCGAAATTGATTGTGACAGCTTGTTGAAAAACTTGTATGATATGGGAGATCATTTTTACTCCTTCCATCCATATACAGTAGTTGCCGAAACCCCCATGATCCTCAGCCCGAAATCGGACTTCAACTGGACTTATCGTAACCCCACATCCCTAGCTGCATCAGGATTGTATACCCGAGAAGAATTGCATAATTATCAAAAGCGATTGATGTTCCCTGTGGAACAAAACGCCATCGGTAATACTATTGTACGCACGCTGGCTGGGAAAGATCCCGAAAGGAAAGGTGTCTCTTTTATCCATATGCTCACACCCGATGTGATGGAATCAGTATCTAAGTCAGTAGCGATGCGTTTTTGGGAAATAATGGGAATAATCGGATCGACAACATCCACCCTGATTGGCTTGTACATAGTATTCAAAACTATAGTGTTTATCCTTAACACGTTAGCCAATTCCGTGGCGTTATATCGCGTGTTTGGATGGTCATTCCGTCTACTCGGATCAATTTGGGACGCAGTTACGTATTCGTTGATTACCCTCGCGGAGCATAAAAAGGCGCCCAAGAAAACCGAAAACCCCGATGTAGAAATGGGCGAACGAAATGGTCCGCTGGAACCCCTGATGGTCAATGAGCCACTCGACTCAGAACCTGTAAATCCCCAAGCACTGTATCCACAATTACGACCTGGAGAATTCGTAGCGTACATGTCCCAAAACCCCAGAAATACATAGGAGAAGATGCAAATGATACGAACTCGCGATACCGAGTACAGAGTAGCTTATAATTTAATAATAATGTCAAAAAAAAAATAAATAAATAAATAATAAAAAAACCAATTGGAAAGACCGAAAACAAAGATAATGTAAAAATAATCTAAATTTTAACTTTCCGTGTTCACATAATAAAATAAAATCAAAATTTTCGTAAATTTATTATAAAATGGTTAAGTCCGTAACGTCAAAATTTCTAAACGAAAGTCGACTAAAAAGTGTGTAAATTATATCTTTCATAATCCCGTGTAGCAAAAAGAGAAATCCCTCCCAAAATCTATTGGATACCCCCC
>JAQFYH010000657.1:0-11574 GCA_034694405.1 Scolopendrellopsis subnuda
GTTTTATTGAATTAATTAATTTTTTTTATTATTCTCAAAATTATGCCAATAAGAATTCAGAGAATAAGTTAGTTCTCCTACAGAAGTATTAAACAGAATACATTGATGGCGGAACTTATTTCATACTGATGTTTATTATACGGTATAATATATCATGCACATATTCGGATGTTTATTCAGCCTCGAAGTCTATGGGCCTATATCCACGATCATATAAAGTAACACAAAATTAAAATCTTTAATTAAAAACCCTTCGCAATATATAAACTATACATATACGGAATAGACTTCGTATGTCGTTATATAGCCTAGTGCCAGATGCATGCGCCACCAGTCGTTGTTAAAATCGACGGTCTTGCTTGGTTGATGCAGACTCGTTTAAAACAGTCTATAATATGCTGTATATTCCAAAATTAGTCGCGGGAAAAAACTCTCGATATATACTAGGTATATATACTTTTTTTTGTTATAATTTATTCGAAACTTGGGCACTTAGCTGATTAATATACGGTAATTCTAAAGCAGGAACATCAAACCCCGACATTGATTTTTCCGTCAACATTGATCATCATTTCGCGGAGCGGGTAATATGATCGATTCTAATAAAATGGTAAATTATTTTGGGAATTTGAATTATAAAGCTTTGAGATATTGCCTAATTGAAATCAGCGAACATTCCATTATCCGATGTCAACAAGCCCCAACTGGGGAAACTGCTTCTTCTTTTCGGATCAAACGCAGTAGCTCTTCCTCCAGAAATTTTATTATAAATTCGCGTTCGTTCGTATAAAACAAAATGAATCGGTGTTTTCGTTATCGTCGATTATTCCGCAATAGGGATAATCTATTGGAGAGATATCATCCTCTAATGTACAGATATCTATTCTGCTCAATTTTCAGAATACATTGAAACGAACCCACACATTCAGAGAATTAAGTTTTGTTCATCCAGAAACGGGCCACACTAATAGCATTGTCTGTCGCGTCAAGAAGATCACGAAGTGTGCAGGTTTCAGGACAGGTTGGGCAGTTTCGGATGTGGACGGTAGTCTCTTGGGAGCCGCAGGTGCAGCAATAAAAATTGGATTTTTCGCTACTTTCGGTTATCATTATCGCACTTCCGGTTTTCATTTCCGGTTGTGTTAGGATGTCATTTTAAAGATTTTTTCATACAAATTTCGTAATAGATTCTAAAACTTTATTTCGCTTTCTTAAGCCAAATAATTACCATTTTTAAAATACGTGCATTTAAAGGGTATGTAGATGACGTCATAGGCCATAACTCTTACCAGTGCGCACTTCCGGTCAACCCAACAGGAAAAATCGGATTCAGTGGGACGTTTTACATATAAAAATACCTGTTGGGATTCCTCCCACGGTGGATGCACCTCAACCACACATAACCCATGGTCTATATCCATTTCATAAAGAAATTCCACATTATCAAGTTAATTTCTCAGCCTCAGTACATACCTCGTACCGTACCATTCGTATTGTAATTTTTTAAAACAGATTGTAATATCTCCACAAAAGTTGATTTTGTGTTTTAGCGTGTTGAAAGTTTTTTACTTCATTACTCGTATATATAGCTCTCAAATGTCAAATCTCAATATATAAATTTCGTATTTTCAATTTTTTAAAAAGCTTACAAACGAAAAACAACCTCATATCTTGAAAAAAAAAGTAGATAATATTATAATGACGATTGCACTCAAAAACTCAAGAAAAGTGATTGTAGTCAAGTCATGAGTTACTGACAACTGAATTTTAATGATGTTACTGAAAAAAGATCCAGTTTCGAATCGCAATGTAATTGCAATTTACGAACTCAGATACAGAATAATTCCGCGAAGATGTAGCAATCATTTTCCTTTATAACAGAAAACTTGGATTGATCGAGGGTTTTAGATGATAAAAAGGATTGCAAATATAAAAACAGCAATCTGCAATTGAAAAAATTAATAATACCAGGATTACATCTATAGATGTAATCCTGATAATACCTATAGGTAGCCTATACAACAGCAGAATTTTTAAATCTGTCGTGATTTGGACATAATTTTCAACATCGTAAGTTGTGACTCGAATCCGCACAGACTCGTTCGGTTCTTGATAAACTTTCTTCCGACTTGATTATATAGTCACCAATCACATATTCCCAGCATACACAATTTTTTAAGGCAGACAGCGAGTACGTAAGTTGTATTGACGTCAAAGATACTAGTTTTTAAAACAGTTTTTGACAAAAAAAATGGTGTCGACAAACATTTCGTGAAATTGGAAAACCACCGGTAGGCTATATAAAAAATACCTTAGGCTATATAACAACGTGGGCGTTGAATTTAATGGGAAAGCTTGTTTGAAAAAAGGGTATAGCTGTTTTCTTAAGACCTTTTTTTTTCCTATTTCGTTGTAGAAATTGGAAGAGTAAATGCACGTAAAACTGGAAAAATTGCTTTTAGTCTGCGAACTGAAAATAATGGACAAGAAATTATTAACTTATTATCCTATGTAACTCTTACTGTAAATTACTGTAAATTAATGCTATGCAAAAATGACCCTATTAATGCCTTTAAATCTGAAGAAAAGCTGAACTCCTTATGTCGTTGATGACGATGATTCGTTAATAACATGATTTTGTAGGTATGATTTTCCATCTTGCCATTCCTCCTTTGGCCGTTTGTCTGGAATCATTTTTAATTACTTTATTTTTCACCAGATGGTGCACGCGCACGCATGATGTGCACTGAGCACATCATGCCACATTTTAAACGTGGCGTTTTCGCCATCTGTCGAACTTTTATAAATAATATAAGGATTCTAAATGATGGATCTCAGTCAATTAAGTATCCAGCATGCTTTAATATCAGTGGTAATACGAATAAATATATTTTACATACGTAATAAGCGATTTCAGGTAATGGGAGTTTTTGAAACTGTGATGTTTTGATTTGCAACCAAATTGATTAAAAAGTTCGTGTTTTATTCTACCGAGTTTCCATCCAATGGTAAATTATTTTTATTGGAAATGTCCCGCAATAAACTGGAGGATTGTTGTTTGCGCTCGAATACGGAAGAAAGACTTGTTAACAGCGCCGTTTAAATTTATTTTCATCGTACTTTGTAATGGCCTCATATAATTTCTACACTCGATCTGGCAACGGGATCTATTGGGTCGTATATATGGGAATTAATGTTGCAATTTAAAATAAAATTTATTTATTTATCTGCCGTAAAGAAACGTTCGCAAGATGGCGTAAAATGGAACACCAAAAGAGCATGAATTCTGCATTGGAATGTTGAAATTTTTAGAGATTTCCAATACCAATCATATACTCTGTACGTATACGATGATTAATATTCTGCTCTGCTACGTAAAGTAAAATCCGTGTTTGTTATAACATTTAAATTCTGCATGTTGGGGTGTAATGGGATTTTGCGTCCCTGACGTGGGATAAGTCAAAATTTAAGATTAAGTTTATTTACTCGTGTTACATGTTAATTTGGAAGGACAACGATGTCTGTATGTATAGGCCATCATGTCGAAGTAACGGTGATGTAAAGGAATACGAAGAAGTACATTTTTCACGAAATTAGAAACGTCAAGATTTTAAAATGCAGCACGGAGCGTGTTGATATAAAAAATAAAAATATTTAAATTGAAAAAAAAAAATTAAATTAGAAACTTTGCTGGGTGATTGAATACTGGTATATTAGACATCGTTTGCGTTCATTGCATAATTATTCAAAATAAGAAAGTAAATATGAGAAATCCCGACTATTTAATTCTCGGTAATAAAAATACTACTTCCAGAAGAAATTATTATATAAATTTCATATTTTCAGCTAAACCATCAAGGAGCTTTAAGTTATAGGTGCTGAGGACAGAATATTACACGAGTTGACAAATAGTCCAGCCCATGGCTGGACTAATAGGTATAGTGAACTGTTTGATGATTAGGCCGAAGAAAGGTTAGTCAATGGTCTTTGACCTACGAGAGCAATATTAAAAAAAAAATCATTTAATAGCTCGTAAGTCGTAACTGAATCGTAAATCATAGACTCCCATAGAGTCCGATATAATACGTGCTTCTGGACTCTTTTCCCCTTCGAAGATCTAGTTTCGGTTGTTGCGGAGGATAGAACCCATTTTTGTAATTGCTCGAATTTGTTGTTGCAAAAACCCAAGATTATAGTGTGAAACGATTCATTTTATGAAAATAAAGGTGACGCAAATTTTTTTAAGTGTGTATATATATATAAAAGGAGTTAAGTTTACCATGAATGATAAATTTCCTTGCATGTTAAAACTACATTTTTAGTTCTTTCCATTCTATTCGCTTTCATTCCCACGTCAAAATGGAAACCCGTTTGTCAAATTTTTATTCCGAACATGTTTCGAGATGTAATGTAGTGTAAAAGACAAGAAGAAGCGTCCGCAGAGGCAATGAGTTTTCTTTTATCTTTAAGAGGTTTTTATCTGCTGCGCAATATTCACGGGTCCCGAGTGTATATTTAATATTTTAATCCACATTTCATACTAAATAACTCGCTAAAAAAGGTGAAGTGTTAAGTTATTACGCATATAATTTAACTAGACTTAGTACTGTAATATATTCAGAGCGAATTAAAGTAAATTGAAGATTTCTTTAAAACAAAAATCTGCCTGTTTTTCGTTGTTTCTTAGAAAACACGGTTGCATTCAATGTTCAACGAATTACAAGTAAAAAATTCAATTCAATTATTTGAAGAGTTTGCAATAGCTCTATAGACTATAGGCTGTATATTATAATCTTACAGTTAGCAAGAAGAAGACTTTGCAAGCAGTATACAATACTCGTACAATACTCGTATATCTCTCGTGACCTATATTTCTCTACAGTATGAATATTGGTTATTGACTTTAACATATTCGTTTAAATGAAAGATTAACACGATACGGCTAAAGTCGGCTAAGATTGCGAAGAAAAAAAAACATTTTTTACATTTTTAAAACTGTTCAAAGTTATACAAAGTCACAAAGTGTACAGAATACGTTTACTATTCATTCATTAGTTCATTTGCCAAAGAAAAATAATGACAGATTCTGTGTATAAATAACCATGCTTCATACACTATAGTGATACAATAGGCTAGGACGCTAGGTAACAGGTTTGCTCATGAGCAGAAATCTGTTTATATAAATTTTAACTCAACAGTATTCTCGGCTGTTTTCTTTTCGTCCGATGGCAGCCTGGGTAAAAAATATTGGTTTTGATGTGGCAAGAGTTTGTTTACGGTGAATGTTAGTTAGTATTCGTAACCATACTTCACGAAAGTGTTTATGATATAGTGGAGGCCTACCCAACAGACTACATCATTTCGTCAGCACATATCAGGCGCCTACGCCAGTACGGATGCACTAATATAGCCTCTTAGCCATATAGCACATCATGCAATGAGCTTTTGCAGGTTGTATATATATGCTGCGATGCACACTGAGAGAAGAAGAAGAAGAAGAAGATACACAACTATTCTCATAAATATTGTATTTATTTAAGTATAATATGGCCGCTGTTGTATGTAACAAGCGATGTCCAATAACATCCAACAGCAATCGGCAGACGTGATGGGATTCTATTGATGTGTTTGTCTTCCTCGGTTTCTTTTCCTCGATACGACATCATATAGAGACCTTTCGTGCTGCAGGTGCTGACGAAACACGAAAGAGAAAAAAAAGAAACGAACTGAATCGAGAAAATTTAATTACATACGTCGTAATATGAAGGAAAGAAAAACACCTGAATTAAAATTATATATAATCCCGACAGTTTATATAACATAGTGTAACATAGTTTTGTACCAGAATAGCGGGACCCTGTTATACAGATTGTCTTCACACGAAAAAAAAACAAACAGAAAAGGTTTTATATGGGGGCTTAAATTATATTTCGTCCCCAGGATAAGGTAATAGAAGGGTCTCATTATTTTGATGGACACAGATTTGTATCCGCCAATGTCTATAAATCAGTGCTGTGTATTCAGATATAAACAAAAATTGTTGTTACAACTCAATTAACTTCGCAGTCTGCGGAGGTATAATTGAGCCAAAAATTCAGTAAATGCTGTGTTATTTCCAAGCTTGTTTTAATAAGTACTGAATCTGATACTCCGTATCTGTGATTGTCCATCTTGTCTGCATCTTTGCATGCGTGCCTAAGTTTACTGGTGTTACTGACTGGTATATAGATAGGAACTGTATAATTAAACTTTGAGTTAGATGATAGGCTGTGCATACAAAATTTCCGGAAAATTCACCTGTAAATATAGAGAATAATAATTTTAATTTAGTAAATTAAATTGTCTGTAGACAGTCTATATTTACTCTAATTTACTCTAAGGCTGCGTACACGCCGAAATAGATTTAGAAGATAGATTGAAAATTTTGTTCACGTGACACGTCTAGACCAATCGCGTTCGTTGAAACGTCACGATTGCGGCGTGATAGCGGCGCTTTTACACTCTATCTTCAAAAACTATTTCGGCGTGTACGCAGCCTAACAGATATATTTACACTTATTATCTATCCCATGCGAAAAATTCTTCATTTAGCAAAGTCGAGCGAAGTCGGACATAGGATTAATGTAATCGCAAGTTATTGTACCTGCACATGACTAGGAACTTGCGACTTAATTTTGATACGCTGAACTATGAATAAGTTACATGCTATATAAATAAACCTGCAGCATATACGATTCGTCGACTAACGGGGTATGGAGACTATTCACTCTTGCATGATTCGATATAACAATAGCTGCTTAACAGGGGAGTTCCGCAAGGTTCCTCTGTCGGTCCTCTTATGTTCAATCTCTATTTAAATTCAATTTTCTACCTTTTTCCAAATAACTGTATCGCTTATGCGGATGATCTTGCCATCTATTATTCTGATAATGATATTAACCTCTCAATTAATAAGATTAATTCGTATCTAAATGATCTTCTTAACTGGAGCAACGCTCACGGTATTCAAATTAATTATATAATAAAACCGTTTTTATGATTTTTTTCTGCCATGGAAGCAGTATAATGATAATATTTCCATTAACATTGATAATAATAGCATTTCTAGGACTGTTACTTTTAAATATATCTTGGGCTCAATCTGGACGAGCATCTCACTTTCGTGAATCATATTTCTCTGCTTTCTAATAAACTTAATTCTTCTATTGGGATCATGTATCGAATCAGGAATATTTTAGACTCTAAATATAAAAAATATCTTTACTACGCGCTCTTTCACTCTCACATTTCTTACGGTCTGGCCTTCTGGTCATCCTCTAGTGAGACGAATTTAAATCTTATTCTCAGGAAGCAAAAGAAGATCATCAGGCTCCTCTGCAATCTTAACTACACGGACCATACCGCCGAAGTATTTAAATCTCTCACCATTCATCGAGTGGACCAGCTATGATCGCCATGATCAGCAATAGTGAATATGTTTATTATTAACAACTTTTATAAATGTAGCAAGTTCACTTTTCCAATCTACACCAATAACCCAAACAGATACTCTCTTCGCAGCATGGGGACCGTGAATTTTCTGAAACCGGTTTATAATAAAGACTGGACCCATACATTTTGTCATACTATTTTAAACTTTTTTCATCATATTTTGGATTGGAACTCGACCTGGAACGTCAATCTGTTTAATATCAAGAAAAACATTATTGAGATCGGTATTGCGGATTCTATCTGGAACATGAACTAATAGTTCTCAGTGTTGCCATTTTTTTCGTGATCGCCCCCAGTCAGCTTCTTTGGGAGCGGAAGATTCACTTTTCTTTTTGTAGCATCTTTTGTTTTGTATGTTATTTTTGGTAAAGTTTCGTTAAATAAAAAAAAATACAAAACCTACAGTATTAGACTAGAATATTGAAAGAACTTATTAGATTGCCTTCCAAGACATGTCTCCCCGACAACTATAATATGTCCTGATGTTGGTTTTTGGACATTACTGGTGATTTTGGTAGTTAATATCCACATTTGCGAATGTCAGCTAGAAACAATTAGCCGATTGAGAAAATGTCGAGGTATTTCCATTGCAAAAACTGTTTTCGTTTTTCCTAACTTCATTGGTTATCGTTTTTCAAGTTTTAAATTATATTTGATAATGGAAACTAATAATACTCTTTTTTTAATTGCGAATTTGATGACATAATAGATTTGTGTTCATTTACGGATATACTTCCGATTTTTTTTTATCGAAAAATCCAGATAAGAGTATTAAGTTATTTTTACCGTAATAATTGCCTGCATGGGATGTGTTATGTGTATAATAGAAATTATTGGGCATTCGTCGTTCAATATATTTTTTTATTATTTTATTATCTTGCTGCGTTTGTTACGATAAAGCCTTTATTGCTCCCTATTTTATTCAATTGATTTTGTATTTGTATTGTTTTTTGTTTAATTTGTAATATCACAAATACGTACTGAATCAGAATATAAACAATGCTTGCGTATTAGTAGGGGGGAAAGGATCAAAAATGGTTGAATATTAATCGTAACGATATAATATTACTACATGAAGATGGCAGAGAGTTAACTCGCTGCGAGGAGCTGCAGGATGCAGGAGGCAGCTCCTGTTTCCGTAACTTCATTTGCATTAATTACGTTACATTGGTTGCTATTTTCCGCTCTAAGATATCGAAATTAAATAACTCCTGTATGTGTATATTTCCTGCGTTTAAAATTACCAAGTCAGATTCATCGGCATCAGGTAAAACGTCGCGCTGAAGGAATATTAATAATACAGTATTTGAACAGAGCGAGGAGAATGAATTATTGTTGTATATTCGACAATCAAAACGCTCTTACGTATAATCTTGCGAGCGAATAAACTTGAAAAATGGTAAAGATAACATTATTATACAAAACATGTTTGATCTGTTGAAGGATTTGAAGATGGATTTCAAATAGAAAAATAAAGGGTTTTCAGAATTAAAATTAGAACTGCTCAGCAGATTGTGTCCATTGCCAGTCTTTCAAATACCAATTCGTATCTCCATTCTTAGACTGGTGGATTGACTGTCTCAATAAACAGATTAGGGTCCGTTTCTATAGCCTATAGGATGCATGTTTTATTTCACATAAGTTTGGAATCAGGTATTTTATTCGTACCCGGTATGACGTTGTATTGGATACGAAATAAGCTCCATCTTTTAATCGGGTACGTTCATATACGCCCGTTATGCTCTAAGCAAAGCAATCCTAATCAATATCACATCTGAGAATTGGGCACGAAAAAAAGAAAAGAAATTAATGTTGCGGTTGCAGAACGCAGCGGCAGAGAATGGGTTATGTATCAAGTGTCTGTGCAGGGCATTAATCGTATATAGTGGATATAAGATTAAGTGAAAGCGATTCTGAAATCGTATATACACCCTCCCCCCTCAGGTGAAATAATAAGATAACTACTATGAGGTACTATTAACCAGTATATAGATCATAACACGCAATAAAAATCTCTCTGTTGTAGTCGCGAAAGCCGCCTCTGTATTATGAATTTTGCTTGTAACATTTATTGCCGCAAGAGAATACTATACGAATAGACAGAAAAATGGCGATAAGTCTGTTGGCATAATATGCGATGCACTGATTTCAGCAATAAGGAGCCATATAAAGCTTTATTATTTTATATATGCTCATATATAAGGCAGAATATAAAAAAATTACATTTGCTCTTCAGATAAAACGTTGTAGCCTATAATATAGAGCGTGAGAAATCAAACGTTACAGTGCAATATCAATTTTATAGTTTATACGGCCATAGTGTCGAATTGTATTTCAGATCATTCGGTTTAGATAGCTCGTAACTGCAAGGATTTAGTGTTTTCGTTTTAGAGAGGGAGCCACTGTGGAACATTTTGTATAATTCAGATCGCCGCTGTCTGAACAATCGATTGGCCACAAAATGGGCGGTAGGTTTGGTTTCGCAAATTATACTTCGTTATGGGGGCATTCAGCAACGTAAAACGACAAAGTACGGTAGTTTGCGAAGTAAAAACCCATCGCCACTCATCGAACAATTAGCCGTCCAGACAGCGGTGGCGATTTGAACTACAAAATGTTCCACGTGCAGTGTCTCTCTCTCTCAGATACGAAAACACTCTACTATACTCTCTATACTACTCTATACTATCCTCTATACTCACTCTGTATATAGCGCAACTAATCTATTTTAATTCGATTTTAATATTTAAAACATGAACTACATCGCATTACATCATATAATGTCCATGTTGGTACTAAATTTTGGACTAAACGAAGAGTCTATTTCTGTCCATAATCCGTATTTCCCTGGAGGATCCCATGACGCATAGACGTATTATGTAACCGATACTGTATATTCCTTTCACGGATAGTAATTAATAAATTAAAATAATTCTACACAGAGTTTGTGACAGATCATCAAAGGGAGCAAATATAAATTAACACCATTTGCTGCATTGTTACGTTGCTGTATAAGAATACTGACGTGTCTTTGCCTCTGCGGGTGTACTTGCATAAAGGTCCAAAAAAACACACAATACCAATATCTCGCTTCAAGAGCCATTTCAGGTTAAATATTAAAATAATTTTAAAAAAAATTACGAGTCTCACGACCAAAGTCCGGAACATGATCAGTCCGTGGATGAAGCAGTATTATCATTTAAAATGTAACAGCTTCTTTCTCTTTCTGTAGAACTCGTGGATACATAAGAGTTTTGAATATGCATCGCCATCATGACATTCCCTTGATAATTCGCTGTATCGATTCGTATATTCAGTATAATATATAGAACTCTTGTAAGTGCTTTTATGCCTTTCTGAAATATTTTCATTGCTCAGAGTTTAAGCAGCTGTTGAAAAATGCCTTTTTCTCCATAAATATTCAGCGTGCATTTACTTGGTTGCGGGCAGTCTCTTACACATAACAGTATTGGAGAATATAAAGATACATAAATTGACTTCGAAAAGTTTTCCTTCTTGCGCATAGAGGGGAATGCAAATAGAATCGTAAGTGGGATCGTTCTGGGGGCAGAGTGATGCACTGAATACGAGGCTATAATTTTGTTCAGCAGATTCGTACGAAAATCATTGCACAGCATATCGAGTGGATTCAGGTTTTAATATAATAAAAAAATGGTTTATGATGATGATCCCAGTTTACATGACTGTGTTGTTTGTTTGTTTGTTTTTTTTTTAAATCTTATTTTTACTAATTTCCTTTGCACCATATTATTCTTTCTTTGCGGTGTGTTTTCCTTTATTCGTTTGCGAGACTTTTCGTTGACTCGATATCCTCCTCAATACAACGCATATGCGTTGAGTACTGGGTATATAGGATTTTCTAATTTGGAGTGGCATTGGAGACTCGCAGTTCCCCCTTCAAATGGAGTGAATTTGCATTCCATTTGAAAAATAATTGGTTTTTTTTTTTTTTTTTGACAAAATGATCGGCAGCTCTAACAAGGCTCGTCCATAAAGGACGTCCGGCAATTTTCATGAAATTTAGACCCCCTCCCCCCTATGTCCGGCTTTGTCCGTTTTTTG
>JAQFYH010000658.1:0-11570 GCA_034694405.1 Scolopendrellopsis subnuda
ATTCATTAATAACAATAGTAATATCGTCTGCATAGCCATAGATTTTTGTATTTTTATTTTTAATGCAATCATATAGGACTTAGGTCATTCATAAACATTGTTCTGAATACAGACAATTCAAGAAACTGCTAAGTTTCACCTACCCAGCGTCTCGTCGCTTTTCTTCTTGTTAGCCTTCTTCATTTTATTCTGCTGCTGAACCTGTTTGTTCGCAACGGCCGGCGTCGCTTTTTCGACGACCTCCTCGCAACTGGACGAGCGATCCGGCTGTTTCTTGCTCGCGCTGGTGATTCCGTTGGAGTAGACCACTTTGTCAGAAGCCTGTTTAGCACGGGTCTTGTTGGCAGGCGCCGCCTCCATCTTTCTGATCGGAGGTGGAGAGGCCGGGTAGCCGTTTTCTTCGGGCGTCGCGGCGTTGCCCTTATTACCGTTCTGCTTCTTGCCGCCGTTCATCAGACTCCTGTCCTGTTTCTGACCACCAGCTGCAACAAGAAATTATTATTATAATTAAGTACCATTCGTGACGTCTTTGTTGTAAACACTGGATCCTGGTAGCGGCGGAATTGCTTCATCCGAAAACGCACCTTTCCCGTTGCTGCTCTCGACTACTTTTTCTTCGTTTTTCACCTGCGTCGGCTTGACGGGCTTCCGCTTGTCTGGCAGCTGTTGCTGTTGTAAGTTTGTTGTCGTAACCGACGGCTTCGATTTTGATTTTGATTGGACGGACTGGCTCGTCTGCAACAATTAAAACGATTTTTTTTAAAAAGAAAAGCGAAATCAAATCTTTCTTTTGTCGTTTTTGGCTCCAGAAAAATGGCGTCACACTTCACTCAACGCGCCGAGTGAAACTGCTGCATTACATTCGGAATTCGGCCCACCATTACTTTAAAATTTTACGTTTTTTCCCCTTTGAAGAAAAAATAAAGACAGGTTTGTTACCTTTGTCGCAGCAGGAAGCTCAGGTGAAACTTTACTCGCCTTCGTTTCAGACCGGCTGTTGTTTTTCGCTTCGTTGGCCCCCCGCGACGCGGGCGACGACGACAGGGAAGAAACGGGAGAGTCTGACGCAGATCTAGTCGTTAACCTCTTGTTGTCAGTCTGTTTTTTAAGGGCTGTTTTATTTTGAGATGTCGCCTGGCTCGTCTCTGTAGTTTTGTTGGGATTCTGTGGCCTCAGTTCTTGCTTCTCTTTCGACTTGGAGCTACTTACAGAGAGCTCCGGCTGTTTTTGTTTTTCCTCCTGCTAAAAGAAAAAATGTATCAGCCATTAGAAAGTAACGAGATTGTTGGAACACCGTCTTGGTAGAGCGCACGTCCAGAGTTACAATAGACTTGTGAAAGAGAACTCGGTAGTTCAATTCTATTGCGATTAAAGAGCGCTTTAAAACAGTTGACGGTGGATAGAGCCGGAAAAACTCCTGCAAACAAATTCCATTTTACTTGTAAATCGGTAGTTTCAAGTGCGATATTTTTCTTGACGCATCACGCAAGTTTTTCCTTGAAGCGCACAATTCTCACCTTTTTCACTTTCTGTTTCGCTCGCTTGGCAGCCTTGCGACTCGTGGGTGTGGGTGACGCTCCGGAATGGGTATGGTTCTTCGGCTGACACCCGTTGATAAACATAAGAAGGCCGTCTATGTCGTCTCCCTTGGCCGCGTTCTTCTTATCCTCGTCCGTCTCTATCGTCACCCTCTCTCGCTCGCCCTAGCGGAACAAGGAAAAGTAACATTAATTACAGTTTGCCAAGTATCAATTTTTTTTCCGATTGAAATTGAATCTTGCATAAATTATATTATTTTTGGCAATAAAGTTGTTTGTAATTGAATTGAAATCGACAAAATTTTTGTACTTACCTTGCGTTTCTTTTGAAGTTTGCGTAAACGATCGCGCATCTCCGAATAGTTTTTGCTAGTTGGCGCTTGAATTGGCTGCAAATCAGAAAAGAAAGATGAAAATTGAAGATCAAGCATTACTAATTCCGGAATATGTGAATTTACTTGTTCTCGGTTGATTTTTCCGGTTTCCGTGTCAGTTTGGACGTAACAGATTGCTCACGTAAGTAATGGAACGCAAGACTCGTCTACGATACCATTCCGTTCGAAAACACGTACCGTTCCGTGTCCAAAGACTTCGCAGTAGCAACAATCGCAGTGTTTGGATTCTTTAGGAGCGGCTGAAAGTGAGGTAGACGAGCTCTTCTCCGAACAAGTATCTTCCAGACTTTCGCGATCTAAAGGCATCGAGACGCAATCCCCGCAGTCATCGTTCAAGCCTGAAATAATTTCTTTCATTAGTTCTGTACAGTAAACCAACCTGTACCTAACCTTTCTTTTAATATACCCCACATTTTTTACCAAACAGGAAGGCACTAAATTTCAAAGTCGGGAGCAATAGCGTTTTAATTATAAGTTTTAAACTTTTATCAGTTAATATATTCACCTACAGGTTCATTTTTTTTTAATCATAATTTAGGGCTATTAGAGTTCTAAATGACGAAGAAATTCCCGGTTTTTTTCTTTTCTTCTTTTTTCGGTTAGAAAAACAGTTTTTTTTTCGTCCGGTTTTTAAAAAACGACGGCGGTTTTTTTTTTTGGAACCCTACAATTTACTGTAAAGACGTACCGTCCTCGTTCGGAACATGCTCTTGCGGATCGTCTTCGCTGCTGCTGCTGCACGCTTTGGTGTCCGCCAAACTGGGCGGAGAGGCAGGAAGACTGGAACACGTTGGTTTATTATTCCCGTCGGCACTAGAACACGAGCTCGAGGAACTACTATGCTTGAGACGCTGCTTTCCGCCGTGGTGGGCGCTCTCGTCCTCACCGTGGGACGCGCAGTAGTTGGAGCGCTCGGATGAATGAGATAGCTGGCGGCAAGGCGGATGATCCGCGACGGCACCTCGGTAGCTGGAGCTGAACTTGCACCTCAGTTCGTCGATGGGGAACCTGTAGTCGGCGGACCCTTGATCGTGGTTGGTGGAGGAAGAAGATGCGGAATCCATGCTGCCGCGATTGAATGAGTGAGGAGGATAGTACTCCTGGATGGTTGAGACTGGGTCCAGTTCGGGACTGGAGGTAGATGAGTGATGGTGGTGGTGGTGGTGATTGAGGTGAGAATGAAAGGGGTCCGAAGTATCCGAGTGCTTCCTGTGAAGCACCCTCTGCTCCACGCCGCCGCCGCCTCCTCCGCCCGGAGGGCCAGGGTAGAGCGGGGATTGGGGGATGGGTCTCGCCGGTGGCAGCCTCAGGTGCGATGTTCCGTGAATATGCGGGTACAGATGGAAACTGGAAGGATTTGGCAGTGAGATGTGATTCAGTTGTTGCAAACACGCCATGCAATCCGGCTGAAAAAATAAAACAGTAAAGTCACTAAAAGTGAAACGAAAAAATTCTCGCCTAACATCTTCCTTTAGCGTGGTTTAAATATTATAAGAACAAAAATGTTTACCACTGGTGACAGGAACTCGTCTTTAAGCGCTCCCGGCAATGGTCCCAGGCAAGCGTAACACTCGCACTGATTGCTGGCCTCCTCGGCATCTTCGTCGTTCTCTTCTTCCGCTTCCTCCCGACTGCACCTACTGTAGAGTAAAAACGCACTGTAAAATGATCCCGTTCGGAGAAGATGGGGACAGAGAGACGGCACTCGAGTATTGACTTACCTGGTTTGTTGTTGAGAGGCGGATTCTGCGCTATTTTTTTCTTCCGAATGATGTCCCTTGGGACCGACTGGATCGAAGAAAACTTGTGAGAGCGCGCAGTCGTTGCAGGGACATTTTTCCAGATCCTCTTGATGGGAAGCGTGGTGATGGTGGTGATTCTGTTTCTTCTGATCTTCCGCGTCTTTCATCGCGAAGTGCTTTTCCAGGGTCTTTAACTGGAAAGACAACACCTTCAACCGCTGGAAGAAAAAACGAACGAAAGCCCATTTTCAACGCAGGCCTACCAGACCACGCACTTCACTCAGGACTGACTTCTCACCCACCTCCAAAAAATGTACTGAAGGAAGATTATTCACCCAGAGTATAATACTCACTCTGTGTGAGTAAATCAAATGGGTACCTACTACCCACTTCTAGAGAGTGTGGGTGAATAAATAAACCTGAATGTCAGTGGATAAAAATCAGAAGAGTGTGAACTAATGGTCTAGTAGGCTTGCAATTAATAATTTATTAATAGGCTGGAGATTTTTTTAAAACCCTCTTGGGACCAAACGAAAATAGACAAGAGAGACTGACGTACCTGCTCTTCTGGAACATTGACGTGCATCAAGCATTCTGCTATGAACATGTCGCGCTCCAGCTTCGTATATGCTTGAACGCATTCAACTGGGTTTACGTAGCCCTCTTCGGGAACAGAGGGTCGAAATGATGTTTTAGAACTGAAAAATGAAATATGACAATCATTAACCGTCAAGTCAATTATCTAGACATAAAGCAATTACTTGGTCTAAAATAAGATAGACTGCATGTAACTCCACAATATTATTACGGTATTTGGTTCAATAAAGTTTGTTTAATTTTTTTAAAAAAGTGTTACATATTTCGCTATAAAGGTAAATTCACACGGAAGTTACGCCAAGTTGAACTTCAAATATTTGCAATAGAATTTTTTTTAACTAATGCGCATCGTGAATTTAAACGAAGCAGTCATGTCACCTCTTATGACGCATGCACTTTTCCGCACAAATGTCGAAGAAGTTTGATCAAAAAATATCCGAATGTTACAACTTGCTTTAGACTGATAATTTTGGGTGCAGAGACAAGTTTTTGATGCAGTTCGAAAGTGGATTTCATCATTTCATTCATATTCAGGCATGAGAAAACTAAAAATCCTTACCCGGGTTTGGGGAGCTGAAGAAGATACACCAACTTCATGTGGTTTAGGAAGCGAGGCATGCAGTTCTGTATCTGTACGTCTTTGTAGACGAGTGTATTAAATAATCGGCGATTGATCATTTCCCAACTAAGAGAAAACTTGAGGAGGTATTTTTCATCCTGAAAAAGGGGGGAAATCTTAAATATTCTAATTCTCTCTTCAATAATATTTTGAGAGAAAATAAAAAAAGTCCGATCCTAATTGAATCATATTTACACCTAGCTAGAAGAGGGCGAATCCGGATCAAATTTAATAAATCCCTCACTAACGTTTAAAATTGGATTTTTAACTGCAAGCGAATTAATTACGCCAGGGTTCAAAATTATGGGAAAATTTCCGGGTTATTTTTTTTTTTGTTTTGAAAAAAAAAAAAGTAACCCGCTTTTTTTTCCGGAAAAAAAATTATATTTTTCGGCTTTTTTTGGAACGTCTTGGCAAAATAAAAGTGACGCTGTACCGGTACTCACGTAGTATGAAAACCAACTTGCGATGCTGTGAGACGCAGTCATCAACTTCTCATAGCGATTCATGAGAGTGTAGAGGAAGCGCGGGATATTATCAATATCGTCCTGCGCCTTGGCAAGAAGCTGGAGAAGTAACGCCTTGGTGTGGAGAACGAATTCTTTGATGACGTTCTCAAGAACGAACATCAACTGTTTTCCATCAAAGTCGCAAAATCTAAGGAAAAAAGATTACCATGTATTACTCTGTAATTTTAGCCGAAAATTTTAAATAGATAAAAAGAAAACGCATTTCTTGAACTCATACCTGCTTATCAATTCTTGAGCTCTTTCAGGAGATGGAACAGGCCTGTCATCTTTTCCTGCTCAAGAAATCATAAAATATGTTACAAAACAATTTGAATATCAAAAAGATATAATACAGAACGGTGTATAATTACGCCGTGGGGAGGGGTATCATTATTAGCATAGGTACCCAGTCTTTTTAGCAGAGGAGCCAAATTTATATTTTCCAAAAAAAAACTGTATTTAGAGTGACCAGTTTATGAAAGGGCATTTCGGTGCACCCCGTAACGAGCGTGGAGGATCAGGCGCGAAGCGCCTGTTTTTGGTGCGGATAGCACCAAAGGGGGAGGAGTGCGGGGAGGGGGTGTCCCTCTCCCCGAGAACATTTTTTAAATTACACATTGTACTATACGTGTTTTAGCTGATAAAAAAATTAAGTAATTTAAAGAAATATAGGGTTATTCTATACAAAAATTTAGAAGATTCAAAATTGGGGACGTTTTCGGGGACGACAGCAGGCTGAAATCGGGGACGAATGGTCACCGATTGTAAATTCCAACTAGCTAATATTTTACGGGGTACAATTTATGGAAAGTAACTAACTAAGAGTACTAAACTAAAGTAACCAAATAAAAATAGACTAACGTAAAAAGTTCATAAAAGTAAAGTTAGTCGTACAGCAGTAGGCCTAAACGTTTATTTCGGATTTTTGGTTGTGAAAAAACTTACAATACTTCCGTAAAATTTTAAATTCTGTGAAATGATAAACTTATATACTGTATAATCGGATTTGAAATCGGATTAAAGAGCCACAAGAGTGGATACTTTTAAAATATTTCAGGAGCTACAGAATTATGCGCGGAGCCGCATGTGGCTCGCGAGCCACAGTCTGGGCACCGTCGTTATAAAGTATAGCAGCAATTTCTTACCTTCTATTTCCAATCCCTTTTCTCTGTAGGCTCTTTGAATAGCTAGCCGAATTTCTTCTCCTGCTCTATCCCACTCTCTTCTTTCATTTTCAGAAGCATCCTTGTAACAGCTGGGGAAAAAAATCATTTATACGAAGGTTAAATAAATACAGTAAATTAAAATTTTAGCTGAAATTACACGCTTCGTGACTAAAATCTATGTAAGTTGCAAGATCGCATCTACAGGTAAGTAGCCATTTATTGCTCATCTGTTATACAGTACTAAAAGCTTACCCGAATTGCTGGGATGTGGCACCTTCAGTAAGTGAGTCAGCCGTTTCTTCACTCAATCTGCAATAATAAAAAAATTAGAAACAACTAATTGGTAATTACCAGCAGGTATTGATTTTGAACATACACACCTACACACACACAAAAAGCAAAACTCTGGCCATTCAGTCTCATCTTCAATCCCGCACAATCCTGGCAAGGTAAATTATTTGCATGCTGCATGGTTACATAAATCGGGTGGCTGGTTCATTGAGGTATCGGCCACGGAGGATATTCCGCCATTAAGAGGATCCAAATATTGCCGAGAGAAATTCAAAGTTCTTTATAACAGTGCCACAATATTTACACGCTTCTGATTTCTTGAGACTAAAACTTCAGATTTACCGTATATTTCCCGTGCAATATTTATAAGTGCACTAATTATAGATCCTTGGATCCTCTCGTGGCAGATTATCCTCCTCAACCTCACATGACACTTCAGCAGGTCTCACCAATGGACCCGCTGCCCATTTGAGGAGTCGACGGCAGATGGCACATGTATTAATCCACTCTGCTTCTCCGCCACCCTTCCCCGCGAGAGATAATGCGGGATTGAAGATGGCTTGAAGACTTTGGAAAATGGATTGCAGAAAAATGGATTGAAGATGGCTTGAAGATTTTGGAAAATGGATTGCAGAAAAATGGATTGAAGATGGCTTGCTCAAAGACTGATCACTTACCTCATGTCCTCTTCCATCTGAATACACTGATTACACGAGCATTTTTCTGCTCCATTTTCGGAAGGAAGTACTGAATTCTCAACCAGGCTCAAGCACTGATGAAGCATTGGCGAACTTTCTACCAAGTCCCTCACGCTGAAGCACTGCTGAAGTAGCTCGTCATCAAGTTCCTTATTGATAATTTCCTTATTAATAACAAGTTAATATCAATTTTGTAAAAATAGTTAACTTATACGAATAACGTTTTTGTTACTGTTACATTATAACTTCCGGGTATACAGGTGGGAACTACCAATACTCTACGGTACGGTAAAAGGGGACCAGAGGATATCATTTTCGGAAACAATCCTTTAAACATGACTACATACTACTCAACTGTGAATAAAAAAAATTTTCAATTTTTCGGCATGTTATTATTTTCTTTGTGGGAATGTGAGTGGGAAGGCTACGTTCAATATCTGGAGGATCCTTCACTGAAAAGTAGAGTATCGCAAGAAAACGAAGGTTAAACTTACGGGATCAACTCCGCCTCTTGCCAGTTCAAACACTTCTCGGCACTTCTCGCACACCAATATGTCCTGTAACAAACAAACATAAAAGCTGAGTTCAATCAACACTTTCAGCAAAGTAGAAACTGAAGGTTTGCATATTGGCCGAAGGCAGGAGTCACCTACCTCAGATGCAAATTCCAACAGTATCCTCTGTGTAACCTTAAATAATTACAAAGGAAACTCAAATTACATATTAAAGTTTTGTCAGTCTCTTTGTTGCACCTATGGTAGCCAATCTGTTTGTCAAATACAATCTAAAATCTTGTTGGGGATGATAATTTGGTAAACGGATTTAAACTAAAGGTGGGCATTTCAAAATTAGATGGCAGCGCCACCAAATTTAGTAAATTGTACAGATATTTACATCATCTTCAGTGTCCTCGGCATCTCCATCCTCATCATCGTCCCTTTCAACTGTCTCCAGTGTATCTGTAAAATTTAATAGGCCTACTCATGTAACATTTTGTTTTACTATTTAATTTTAAAACATGTTTTTTTCTTTCGTTCGTAACATATTTTTTCGATTATTATAGGCCTAGATGGATAGATTTTCATTTAAAGATTATTAAAGGACCACATTGGATTTATAACACACCGAGTTTGTTAAAAAGATAAGAAATAAATAAAATTACTGTACTTGCTTTAGCTTTAGATTGTCTATATTAATTTTTTTGTTTCTGAGATTATATAAATTCATTTTACGAAAAATGTAAAATCTGGCCTTCTGATTGGTTGAACTCGTCCTGACAGAACGAATTGCGTAAAATGAATTAAAATTATTTCTGAAACAACAAAAAATTAATACAGACAATCTAAAAGCAAGTATTTTTATTTATTATCTTTTTCACAAACTCAGTGTGTTATAAAGCCAATGTGGTCCTTTAAAGACTACCAACCAGCTAGACATAATACTAAACGTCATGTTGTTATTCAAATAAAAAAAAAAAATCAGTACACCCTTTACACACTTGTCATGAAGAAAAAAATTATCTCGTAATAGGCTATACGTTTTTTATTATTTTAATTTATTGCCTGTGTTTCTTGACATAGCAATTTTTTTTCAGTTTTCAGTGGAAGATTTAGGTAGGCCTAGTTTAATACTTTTAATACAGCACAATTTAGGTCTATGTAAAGACAGTTATGAACTTATGGTAGAAATCTTTGAGCCTGCAAGCATGTTTGCATAGGGATAAATTCCAAAACAGAAATACCAGTAGGCCTATAAAATCTTTGAATCAAAGATTTACCTTTAGCCAAGTTTTCTGGCATTGATGTATGGCACACAGCACAAACATGCGACCTGATGTAAGATGGAGTAGCAGAGAGTAACTCTTCTTCCGTGGTATCAGGGAACATTTCCCTGGAGCTCTCGATGAAATTGTTTACCAGCTCCTGGAAAAACAAAAAGAAGTTAAAAGCAGCTCAAGCAAGATTTATATCAGCAAACAATCAAGTCTGCTAAGGCAGCGAAACATCAGATTTACTCTAGCAGTAAACTTGGCAGTTTTTGAACTTTTTTGGAAAAAAAAATGTTTCCTTCTCCCATGTTTTTCTATTTACTGAAATATCATTTATATTAAAAAAAACCTTGGCATACCTACTAGGCCAATAATTATTATTCTACTGTACTTCAATATAGGCCCCTATATTGCACTGTCAGTACACAAGTTATAAACTACTGTGACAGTACAATGGTAATACCATCCAGCACCTAGGCAGTAACCTGGTGAGATACAGTATAGGCCTAGGCCTACGGAGCACAGACTAATAGTTATAATCCAAGGCTATTAGTCTACTAGTCTGACCATCTGACCTATTTGGCACTAGATGTTTTTTTTATAAAGTACCTGTGCAGCTGCATGGAGCATCAGGTAAAGGTGAGCTGAACATAGCCTACATAATGCTGTGCAGCCTCCTAATCTCCATTCTGATTGATCAATTAACTCATTTAAAGGTTGCAATTGGAATGCAGATTTGGCATCGAATGCCTTCACTTATGACGTGTGTGCAAAACATGTAGAGTACTGTAGCTGACTAGCTGTTGAAGACAACCTAGCCTATCCTACAAATACAAGCTAGCCTACTTTAGCAACCACATTGTGCTGTGCTCAAATGAATGAACCATTGGTAGGCCCTACGTCATGCTGAACAGCACGCAATGTCAAATAGGGCCTACTGTACCAGCATTTATTTACTCGGACTAAGTGATTTTCCTCTTGCAATCTTTTATAGGGCCTACCTGCCTACGGAAATGCTCCAAATCCACCACTTTCAGTGTTTAGCCTAGCCTAGATTTAGGAAACTGAATTGGGATGGCTTTGGATTGCATTTACTGTAGCTTAGCCTAGCCTAGTCTAGCCTTAGTATCATCAGATTACAGCAGGGGATGAAGTTTAGATCTAAACTGACTAACAATTGAGTTACAAGCAAGTATGCGCATACTGAATAAAGTTGGTCACAGGCATTCAATGTTTTACTTGTTCACATTTTTATAAACACGAGAAAATAAACAAGAAAAAAATTCCTGGCCAGAAGGGGTCATTCGGTCGCCCCGATGCCGGAAGTAACGGAATCTACTCATTTATTCGGTTATGTAAATGAATAGACGAACAGAACATTTAACAAACTGAAATTATTAATTAATCAAATTTTAATTTTAATATTATATTTTATACCTGAAACGAATCGTTTTCCCTGTGCTCCATATTCGCAGATTGAGACGCGGCCGCGCATCTTCGGCGACTTTTGCGCTTTTTGCCCTTCTTGTGATCGGCCGATCTCATGATTTTCGCTTGTGACGTCGTTTTGGCGAATTTTGTATTAAAAAACGATCTTAAATTGATTTTTTTAAAGGTTTAAAGCCTTTTTCCTTCTTTCAGGATGTATTTTTTCGCGTAAGTTCACGACCGAATCCAATATGGCCGACGAATTTACCCAGAATGCAAGGTGCGTGCGTAAATTGATCGTCGCAGGAATGATGCAAAGCAGCATTATGGAAAGTCGCATAGAGGTAATGTTGTGTTTCTTTCCTCTGACGAGATATGTGGTTTTATTCTCAAAACAGAGGACGTGTTTATGCAAATACTTTGTTAATGCTTTTTCGAATATAGCTTGCTCGGTCTCTCCTGCGGTTGTTGAAACATTTGTAACATCCTGTATCAGGGGAATATCAGTGGAAAGGGTACTGAATTATAGTGGCTCTACCCAGGGTAGAGCCACTATAACTGAATGGAATGAATGCTACGCTACGGTAACGAGAGAAAAGCGCTGCAGCGAATAACTGCTCAAACAAACAGACTTTGTTTGTTTCAACTGTAACCCACATTATCAGACGTTTATTACCCGACGTTAGTAACAGCCTATTCAAAGCATGTCCCATCATTCGTCCGCTAGCTGCGCCCCCGCGGCTCATTTTACCTCATTTTTCATTGAGTTACACGTGATAAATCTTTGGTTTGACTCACAGTGATAGGCACGGTGTCTGG
>JAQFYH010000659.1:0-11568 GCA_034694405.1 Scolopendrellopsis subnuda
TAAGTCAAATTTGACTCAATTTCGAGCATTCTGAATCGAAATATTTGGCAATGGTTCTAAAGTTTCAGTTGGCAGAATATTTTTTAAAATTTGAGGTAAATTTTGATCATTTTTACGCACTTACCCCTTTTTTTCTCTCGATTTTTTCTCCTTTTTTCGACTTTTTTTTCTCGAAAACGGGGGGCGACTCGCCCCCTGCCCCCACTCCCTACGCCCCTGATGTAATGTATACAACATTCATAATATTTCATTGATGCGAGGATAACTTTTGATTCTTTGAAGTGCAGGGAGTGGTTCTTAATTTAATACAAGACATGAAAACAAATCCTTTGCGTAATGCGAAGCAATAGGGTTGCGCGAATCTTTTCGACCAGGTCAGTTGATCCTCTGTTCGGTAGCAATGGGACCATTCCCGTAAACACCCACGTATTAGACAAGTAGACGGTAGACCAGTCCGAAAGCAAGGTTCGCAAGTAAAAAAAAATACTGCAGCGGTTCAAAGCATTTTCATCCCAAGCTCTAAATTTTAAAAACAGCTTCTCCGAAATGGTTGCTGTTGTTTCCCCAAACAGAATGGCTAGTTGGTTGGGTTTTTTTCCCTCCGAGGCGCAAGAAACCCGGAAGAATATCGTTAGAGACCTCCAACATTTTATTTAAAATTTAATTTTATCCTCTACTGTAACATTTTTGCGTCTACCGCTCTCCGCTTTTATCAATCAATGATTCATCACACACACGTACACACGAGACATTTTCGTAACACTTTTGTGTCACACTTTTACGAAAAAAGCAGACGATCAAAAAATACTACGGCGCACAGGTCTTTTTGTACTCAAATTGATCAAAATCAAAAAGTGCGACACAAAAGTTTGACAATTTTCAACAATCTAAGCACTTGTGCTAGACTTTCAAAAAGTGTGGATACAAAAGTGTTTGAAAAATGTGATGAAAAATCTCTCGTGTGTACGCGCCTTTACTATAAGGTATTTCAGATTTGTGTTCTCAAATTTAATATCGCGAAAGAACGCACCCAGACGTGTACTTTCGAATTTCCAATTTGTTTTTCGAAAAGATTCTAATTGCGCAAATTTTTTTCGACCGCTTTTTTTTAATTATTGAATTCGCGAAAATCGTGTCAAGAGTTGGCTATTTTTATTTTAAAAACTTGGTGGGTTCCAACACTTTTTCCTGCTTTATATTGTGCGGTACTGTATTTTTGTTGCGGGAATTAAATGTGTTCCTATTTTCAACTTTGTTTACTCGCAAACATTTCTTTTCTTGGCCGAAGATACCCCTCGTCTGTTAAAATAGAATTAATCTTTTTTTCTTTATTTCGTGGAACAAATCGGTCTGAACTGGCGCTATAATATGTCACGAATTTGGATGGGGCGTGTGACGTCATGCGTCTTTATCATCTTTATAAAAAAATGTGATTTTAATAAGACGGCCACATTGCCACAAATATGTTTTCTTCTTTTCTCACGAGATACCAACCAAGGTTCGCTTTCCAATTTCGGTCAAAGTTCTGAGTTTAATCAATCGGTTATTTTCCAATTCAGCACTTTGATAACGCGCAGCTTTCACAACTCACTGAACTGCATTTAAAATAATATTCCGTTGATAACAGAGATTCTAAATTTAACTGATTATGTGGATGTCAATAACAACAACAACAATGTTACCGATTTGCTGTTTATATTATTAGAGTTTGTAGATTTTCTAATTTTCCTAACTGCATATGTTCAAAGGGCCTGAAAAAGTTTAAATTAGCTGTTTATGAGAGACTCTAAATTTCGTCGCCTTAATTACTCAAATCGGTATTGAGAATATTCAGGCAAACAATCTGCCCAAGACAGGCAGAGGTATGGTGATAATGGTGGGGACGGTCGGATGGAAAATACTCCATCAGGGGTCAGGAGATTTCTTTATTGTGGGTGAGGGTGTTCCGGGGCGGGGGGAGGGGGCGCGAAGCTCCCGTAAAGTTAGCTTATTTTGAGATATAAAAATGTATTATATATATTTATATTATCATTTCTTCCGGAAATTGCGGGAGCAGTGGACAAATTAGTCAGATAATTATGAGAAAACGGGACAAACGACCGGTTTTTGATCGGTCCATGAGCGACAGATCTGCAAAAAAAAAACGACTATCAAAGGTAAACTGAGATATCTGTTCTCATTATGAGAATCACGATATACTGTATAGCGGCGAAACAGCGTCCAGAGTGTTTAGAAGGTGAGGTATTGCTTAGTCTATAAAAACACTCTGATGACGTATCGTAAGATATAGTAGAAGTAGGCTACCATAATCACTTTATTACGAGTCTGTTTCTTGCAAGGTCATCTAAAAAAGTTACTGATACCGACGTATTTTTCAAAAACAACTTCACTGAGTTACGGTATGCGAATCAGCTTATCAGAGCTGTAATTTCTCTAGCCAACCCTCTACACTCTACAGCGTGTATGAATGATATAATTATGTCAGGAGGTTTTCCGTGGTCCTAACACATTAAATTTTTATTGTACGAAAATAATTTTGTTTTCTAATTTTTATTGCTCAATTTAAATTCATGAACCGCTGTGATCCTTATTTGACGATTCGTTTCACGTTCGCGGTAGAAACTTTAGACCATAAACGATTCTTTTTGAAGGACTTTTTACGTTTTCGACATTTAAAAAATATTCCCTTATTTTAAATAAGTGGGAACAATTGCTTTAGAATCGAGAAGGAAGAGGCACATGGGACTACGGAGTGTGCTTGGTTGCTAATCTTGGAGCTTCCCATTTCGAATCGAGGTTCTCGAGCAAGTAAAGCTCAATTCAGACGCGCGCAGAATAGAAAAATTTTGCTTACGTTGCCAGTTTTAGCAAAGTTCATATATGCGCCGACCGAAAGCTGTGAATTTTTGCCACATGTGAATTGGGCTTTATAAATGCTGAACATGTAAAATTACCGTTTGAAGAAACGTATGCGCGAGTAAAACGAAATTATTGTTTCCGGGGTTATCACATGCACCTCATCTCTCTCCTATCGACGCAATGTGTTCGATCCATTCTCATGTTCACTTTCCATATTCGCGTACACGTTTAGGAGGTTTTTTTTTAATGGGCCGAATGTGACGTTGGCGGTTGGACATTCAACACTCGTGCTGATGATGAATCGTGATTAGTGATTACGTACCTCGGGATTGGGTGAATTCCACGGTAAAACAATCTGTAAATTGCATCTTCATTGATATGTTCAGATATTTTTAGTATTTTTCCAATCTTAATCTGTAATTAGTTTTATGATCAGCAGGTAATTTTTAGATAATCTCTTATCAGTTATAGACAACATAGTAACAAGTGGCTTGTGATCCCAACTGCATTATTTTCTCTATTCGTAATAACGGTCCCGTCTAACTACAGTATCTTGTAATTTGAAGCACAGAAATCCGATATTTACGTATAATCGTAATTATGTCAGATACCATTTTTTCATGCTGGTAAATCAGAATGTTGCAGCACGGATACACTGCTCTCCTATTTTGAAGGGGGGGGGGGGGTGTATCTATCTACGTTGACAGGGGCTCAGTATTTTATGAGGGCAGCATCAGTGGTTGGTAGAGTCTGCTGTACCCCTGGGTGTGCGGATACAACAGCATAGTTGTTGACCTCATAAAATACTGTACGCACTACGCAGCCCCTGTCAATAAAGATACACGTCATAAACTACACTTCATTGATTCCTAAATGATGCACAATTGACATTTTTATTTATTTTAAATACTAAACATTTTCTATTACAGTATCATGCTATTTCCAACAGATGAAATTAAAATTTCTTTGATTTCTCAGTGTTTTCAAAGGGACAGTGCGAAACTCAACCATATCGCCTGATCAGCAATCATGGCGGATTCGTCTGGGTTCTGACTCAGTCAACCCTGATCTACGCCAACAAATCAACAAAGCCTGAATTTGTGGTTTCTGTTACATACATTCTCAGGTGAGGTTTCATTTTATTGGTAATTCGAAACGCAAACAGCTGGTTTTAAAGCTGAAACAACACTGTATAATATGTCATTACAGAATTATAAGTACAATAGCCTGTTCCGTATACTTTGCTCCTGTCTGAACTTGATCTCTATAATATAATATAATCATTAATCAACAACATCATTTGTATTATAAATTTCCAATCGCAAAAGGGCAGTTTTTTTTTATATCTTGGATATTCCACTATCTTAACTTTTATAAAATAATTTTCTGTATTATGGGAAAGAATAGTCAAAATCTTCTAACCAAGCTTGTAAATATTGTCATTTTTATTTGTTAGTAAGTTGTGCCCCTTTTGCATTGTCTATAAATATTTCAAGTCAATAGATACACGAAACATATATCGACACACATAGGCCCGTATTCTCATCTGGCGAAGGAAATGCTTGGGGCTTCCTTCACCGTGTTAGAGATACGGCGAAGGAACTAGCCCCAAGCATTTCCTTCACCAGATGAGAATACGGGCCATATTGTGGTAGCGTACGAAACAATGTATGTTATGTTACAAATTACGAAATTAAATTACAACATAATAGAACCTAAATACAGAATATCCTACTATTTGGCGCATGTAAGACAGTCGCTTGTGTAAACGTGTCCAGTTTTCTTGAAGCATTCCGTGCTGCGTGAATTTTTGGCATAATGTTAAAAGAAGAAAAAAATCAAGCTCATTGTGTACACCACCACCTCGGTTGTACACTTCCAAAACCATTGCACAGAACGTAGAATATATACACAGGGGGTATTTATATGCGATGCTTTTTCTGGCAGTGTTACTTCAAAATATATTTACAATAAAGATAACAAGGATGGGGCAGCCTACATTTAGCACCACCGCTCCGCAGTAGCAGACAGAGCTTGGCTCCGGGAGAAAAAAACTATCTCACGAATAAAGCTTATAACCTTGACATAGAGAGATAAAATTAGCATCGCTAATTTTCTATTAGCTTTAAAAATTTTGTTTTTTCTATAGGGTTTTGTACTTTTCCTTTGAGGGGGAGCGAGCGATAGTCAACATAAGAATTCCGTGCATCGTAAAAAATTTACCGGTAGTTGGCGTTGCTGGTCGATGTCCTGATGTTGCCAACTTTTTAAGTGCAACCGAAGTACATTTCAACCACCCGTCCATCTAATTCATAGCATTAGATTTAACTTTTGACACCCTCTTGAAGTAATTTTACCGGCATCCTTGAGACAATTTGCATAATAATTATTCGATAGTAAAAATTTTGGTAAACATCGTTTTCCTTGAAATAATATATTGTAAAATTGTCCCGTAATATTATCGCATTTCCCCACCAGTAAAATTTAAACAAAAATATCAGTTACTGATAAGAACTATAACATGGACGTTTTCTGAATTGATAAGGAAACCAGCTAGACTAAAGTTAACTGAAGGAGTAAAAAAAAATTCGTACAGAGGAGCAATTCGAACAGACTATTATTTAATTTATTTATAGTATTATTTATCGCATTTCTTTTATACGCAGGTAAGTAAACAATTCCAATACTACTGTAAACTTTCTAAAAGCGAACTGATATTCATGTGTGCACTTTTCCCTCATAAATGATCGCATACCGTACTGTAATTTTAAACACATGTGAAAGGTACGGTATAGAATTGAGCGGTAGTGTTTGCCAGATCGCGGCCATCGTCCAGTTTATAATAACCGAATGACGTTCAGGTACACTCGGACAGATAACCACAATTTTCGTACAATTAACAAATTGTAGGCGACGGAATTTCCGGCTAAGAAACGAATTATTGTATTTTAATTACTTGTTTTTTATTTTTATTAATCAAAAGCTGATTGAAGAGCCCGTTTTATTTCAGTGGAGTTGAACATGCCGGTGAAATTGTGGCGTTGCAACAGCTGATCGATCACCCTGAATCAACAGCTCCGGCTAATAGTGGCCGTTCCATTAGGAAACGAACCAAAGACGAACCGTCTTCTGTTGTTGGCAAGACGCCCGCTCAACAGCCATGCCGCATGTACACTGATGACGTCGCCAACAGTAATCTAGGTGAGAATTCAGCTATCCTTATCTTTAGTAAGGCGAGTGGGAACGCCAGCTCCCCAGCCACTTTATTACAACTGGTCTTGTTGGATAATAAATAGTATATGCATGCAAAAGACTACTACAAAAAATTATCAAATACTACTTTTTTTATTTATTTTTCTAGTCAAAAATGCGATTTTTTTTATAACTTAAGTAAAAAGTATTATTTAATACTGAATTTAGTCATTGATTTAGTCTTAAAACCAAAATGGTAATCGGAAATGGCCCGACAAACATTACAAACTGAATGGATTGAGCACAATATTCACATAGTTAAACGGATATCGGACCGATTTTGTCGGAACGACATGCGCAGTTGAAAAATCGGAGAGTTTCCTACAACTGCGCATGCGAAATCGGTATGTGTGAATTGTGCTTTATGCACAATTTAGATTGACCGACATCGGCAGTCGGACCGACTGCCGATGTCGGTCCGACTTACGAACGCGTGCCCAGTTGTCAGATTTTTCAGCTGCGCATGCGGCGTTCGTAAGTCGGTGAATGTCCGTAGACAAAATCGGCCCGAAATCGGTAAGTGCAAATTGTGCATTACGCTACAGAATATTGATGAATCTGCCCGCAACGTGATTAAAGTTAATTTTCAACATTCCCCATTTTACTGACTTCGTTGTACAAACTGTAGGTGAAATATAGTAAACTACTCATACAGAGAATTTTTTTTTTATCTTTGTTTTCGTAGGATATACAGAGGAAATCGAGGATATTGCTCACTTAGCTCCTGTTGCCGGTGAAGCCTGTGTCTCTATAAACGTGGATAGCTTGCTGAAGAGTTTCTCCAGTAAGTGATTCCGATCGCATCTTATTCGGCACGTTCGAAATCTTTTTGTAAACAACTTTTTTCATTCACTTTAAAGAGCAGAAGTTGTTTTCGTTCTTTGATTTTTTTTTTCAATCTACACTCCGAACACGCCAGCAGTGTAATACCTAGTAAACCTATCGATAGGGCGATGGGATATTCTGTCCCTGTACTCGGTATATATATAGGCCTAATAGGAAGCTTCGCCGGGTTAGCACGCTAACCGCTATACAACCGAGTGTTGCGAGGTTTTAACAAGTTTTACGTGTGCATGTAGATCTTTATGAAGGGGATCTGGAGTTTGGATTCAATGCTGAACAGTTCAGAGACCTCTTCATCGTGGAAGATGCTCCCTCGGTCACCGAGCCTCAAATGTTCGACAACGATCCATTCTTGTTGGCGCAGGAAGAGAAGACGGACGGACGATCAAGGGTACTCTTCTTTAATGAAAAGATCTGGAGAAGGGAGTCTCTAATAGGTCTACACGAGCTACAGAACATGGAACTGCAGGAACCCGTTAGTTAAACTGAGCCGTGTTCCGGGTTTGAGACCCTGTGGCGGAGGGGGGGGGGGGGGGGGGTGTGTGAAGGACCTGGGTAAATTGCAGTTTTCTCCCGAAAATGGACTATTTGTTGTCAGTGTGACTGATATGGTCAATTAGATACCATACCTTGATTTTTCCTAGCAGTATTCGATCCTCTTTAGGGTCTGATTTCCTTACCAAGCGACGCGCCTTTCGTTTGAGGTCCAGGACGGTAACAGAGCGCCATGGACGTTTTAATCACCTTACTTCGCTACCCATTACAGGAAATAATGAATAAATATTTCTCTCGTTGGATGTTATTTATTTTCTTCTCATTTTCAAACAGCGCGACAGCAACAGCTCCTCTGGATTCTGCAGTAGCGATGCCTCATCACCAACATCTTCTGGCGATACGGATGAACAGCTCATCACGCTCTCGGAACTCTTCGGCGGTACAAATTCACCGAAAGCCAAGGGCGATGTCGACGTGCTGATACATGACACTGGCACGTTGATGAATGACACCGGCAACGCTGCCATCGATGTTCGTAAATCTCTATATAGTTTTTTTTTCTAAATGAATTATGACCAGAATATTTAAAACGGACGTCATTATTAACAACTTTCTCTTTTACAATGAGCACACGATAACTTTTTTTTTCCAGTGCGAAGAATTTGCGAGTTCGTACATGCCGATTGTTGAAGACTTGTCTCTGGGCGTAAACACGTTTTGGGAAAATGAGGACGAGTTCTACAATGCGGGAAAAAGGTAACGCGCGTGCAGAACTGTTCGAACAGTTTATCCTGTCAGGCCAGCTACAAATCCAATCTCGTTACGAGTTACTGTAACTCTAATGAGTCTAACGCATTTTTTTCACTTCCTTTTTGTTTTTACGTCGATTTTATATTTTGCTGCCTAGAAGACGTGAGTAGTTGAGGTTTAATACAGTATTTCCTCTGGGGGATTCGTCCAGTTAATTGATTGTTGCGCCACGATGATTTACTGCGACATTAAAGGAGTTGTTTTAGGTAATAACTTAATGGTGGCATGGGCATTAACGTTAGAAATAATAATAATATTCCAGTTTCGCCTCCGTCGTCTTCTGCTAACTCCACAGTTGATGCACACGTCGAAATTATTGACAAAGTCGCGTTATAATACGTCGACCAGATGAAAAGAGCAGACGTCATTCGCACGTGGTTAGAGAGGGAAGGTCTTGCATAGGGAGTTAGAGAACATGAGAAGAGTTATTTTTCATTATGGGTAGAAACATGTTCTTTTCTCGAATGATCAAAACCAAAGGATGTTTTTTTTTTAATAAAAACAGTTTATGATAACAACTAACAAGACCTGGTCATGGAATTGTCGATTTTTCGACTTATCGCAGTGGGATGTGGAAATTTTTTTCCCCCATTTTCACAAAATTTTGAACTCTGTACGTCTCATCTTGTGCAATAAAATACTCTTTTTTTTATTTCAGAGATAAGCAAAATGACCCCTCAACTTTAGCCGAGTTGTTAGAAAACAACAACAACAACAACAAACAGAAGGGTTGGAACCAAGATAACCATGATCCTTATAATCCAAGTGAGCATTGATTTTTTTTCGAATTTAGAACTGATTGGTGGAGACTCGAGGATCACTCACACACGTGACTTTCGTAGAAACTGTGGTCAGTATTGTGTGGTGAGAAAAAACTAGTGGAAAAAAATCCCAATTCTGTTGTTAAAAAAAAGGAGCGGGAAATCATGAAAAACGCCACGGTATGGGTAGACGTCCGACTAATTGCGGTACACTTGCGACCACGGAGTGTCGGGTTCGAATCCCGGGTAAGGCATGGATGTTTTGTGATAGGCTAAAATTTATGATCTCTTATTCGATAAATAATTAAAAGAACCTGCGAGGGAACTTTATAACCCCTCACACAATGTATCGAGCGATTGATTGAGAGAAATTTGTGTATTCTGTACGACCGACGAGAAGAAAGTTTTAAGCTTTTTTAACTTCTTTATTTTTATCTCCGCTTTCGTGATGTAATACCGTACAATTGAAATTCCCGAACTAGCCAAACAAGTTGGTCGCAGAATTACAGAAATTTTTATACTGGTCTACAGTATAGCAGGAAGGGGAAATTAGATTTAGATAAACAATATTGTAAAGTTTATAGAGGTGCCCCAACGCAGGTTTAAAAGATTTATCATAGGAGAACAGATAAACTCCCCATAATTTAAATTTCGGCAGATTACGATCAGTTCAAAAATGGTAAAACGTCGTAACTGACGCCATTTTTCAAGACTCTTTCCAAATGTAAATGGTCGCACGTACATGCTAGTTTATTCCAATTCGTACTTTAAAGTACGGTAATGAAGTTTTAGTGATTCCTTAGGTGTGACATTGAAAATCACTTTCATTTTTGGCGACATTCAAACTTGCGGACACTGTAAAGAATACCATTAGTCTTCAATTAATCTTTAATTCAATTCTAACTCTGTCGGATAATTTATTTTCGTTGGTCACCGTGTCGGGCAGTGAAATCGAGAATGACGTTTCATCAGCATCTTTTTTTTTTCAGACTTGTCGCAGACACTTCTCGCACTGATGGACAATAACAATTACAGAAACCTGTCCAACTCAAAATCCGAAGCAAATAATTTTGAAGGGGGAGGCGGGGAAGGGACCAAATCACAAGCCAGTTCGGAGCTCCGCGCCCGCCTGATGCATCAGTCTGGGCCTCCTCCTCATCTCAGGACTCACTCCAATTCTCGGGCTCCGAAATCTGAGGAAACGCCGACCACGTTGAAGCCCGCGTGCGACCATCTGGAAGAAATCGTCAAACCACCGCCGCTCAACGACAAGAGGATGTTGTTCAAAAGGATCAACAACTGCAACGGATCGGCGAAAAAGGCCAGAGTTGGCGATTCGTTACTGGACAATGGTAAGTTCGATCATTTATTTTATCTTCTTTGGGCATGATTATTCGTTACTTTTTAAATATCATTATACGCTGCGTTACTATGTACATAGATTATTTTTCGTGAGCGGCGTGCAATAGATAAAAAATAAAATCAGAATTAGATTAAAGTCAACATTTTTTTTTAACAGGTGCGAATAACAACAAGGTGATTCCGGATGTCTTGAAGGACAGCGTCCTGTTGAATCTTCTGATCAACGGAGAGGATTTAAGCAATGGCTATTCTTGCGGAGACATGCCAAACAAGGTACATTTTGTCACAGTATCAGTAATCGGTTTTTCGTGGCAACGATTCTCCAAGGCCAGTTTCATATTTGCCAAGATGCATGTCACGAGACAAACTCAACAGGGGCTTCTCCCCCCCCCCCCCCACTGATTTGCCAACAACTTCGAAATAACTGCCAGTTTCCTTTTGCAGTGGTTTCGCAGCGGGAATCCAAAATAACTAATGGAACTTAAATTTTGATTTTGTACCTATAACAAGAAATCCTTTTTTTTATTTTCAGAATGTCTATCTTTCGTCAGCGAACTACACAGGTGTTGCTAAAAATGACGGAGGATGGAAACTCCAACCGAGATCAAACGTCCAAAAACGCAAAGGACAGAAAGATAACTTCTTCACCAATGTTGATCTGCATCACTTCCTGAGCATCACCAATTTTGACGCGGAGGTCAATGCGCCGATCAATGTTTCTGACGGTCTCCTTCAAGGACAAGAATTGTTGAACGCATTGGATTTTAACGAGGACTCGCTTCTTTAAAATCGACGTCGTTTTTTGAATTCGCAGATTTTGAACATTCGATGTGAAATGTGTCGTTTATTTTTTTTTATATGGATCATTGAACCAAGAAAGTTTTTTTTTTCATCGTATTACCATATTAAAATCAAAATAGTTACTTAGGTTTTAGATTTATAGAGCCAGATAAGTAGTAGAACATGTAGTCAAATATAGTTAGAAACGTACGAATACGCATGTTTGGGTTTAACCACATACTCTTAGGCTGAGTTTCTCCAACGCTGATTAACTCTTAATCACTGTTTAAAAGTTAACGGTCGTTTAAAGATAGGATATCCCCAAGTTGAAAACGACCGTTAACTTTTAAACAGTGATTAAGAGTTAATCAGCGTTGGAGAAACACAGCCTTAGTCTATATTTAAC
>JAQFYH010000660.1:0-11568 GCA_034694405.1 Scolopendrellopsis subnuda
TTTATCGTTATTCGGCCGTCGGAGGCGAAAAAAGTTTTCAATTTTGATGTAAATTGATGCAATTTTCTTTATTTTTTTCCCATTGGGAGTGATCACTGATCTGTTCTATAATACAAATTCCGTTCCGCGGGCCAAACATTGTAGGTTCTTAAAACCTTTCTGCGAGGAAAAATGACCTCGCGGGCCGCATGCGGTCCGCGGGCCGCGAGTTGAGAACCCCCGGTTTATACCGTATTCTGCCTACTCAGAAATAAAATAATGATTCTCTTAGGATCTGGTATTTATCGTAAAACATCTATCGGACTTCGGACTTTTAGTATCGCTAAACTTATCCCAAATAATAAAATCGGAATACAGGATATATCATTTCTGTACCTCAAATTCTTAATAAACTCTGAATATAATATCTTCAGGGATTTTCTTTCATAATAATACGCGTAGAAAACATATCGTCGTTTATTTTTACGTGCTACTAAGGTTAGCGCACGACATAGTTGAAATCGAACAGATTTTGCTTAACATTAGAGAAAAAGAATAATACAATTTATTATACGTGCCTAGAGATGTGCCGATGAAAATTTCATTTTAAAATTTTCTGAAATTGAAATGAAATGTTGTGAAACTTTCAAAGGACCGTGAAATTTATGAAATTTTTTGAAATTTTGTAAAATATTAGGTTTTATTGAGGGATAAATAATGAATTATTCTGATAAAGCTTAAATTGGTTAAATGTGTTTTTCCCAGCCTCCAAATTTCCCTACTTACTCGAAAGAAGAATATTTTATG
Organism: Scolopendrellopsis subnuda; assembly: GCA_034694405.1. Lineage (NCBI taxonomy): Eukaryota > Metazoa > Arthropoda > Symphyla > Scolopendrellidae > Scolopendrellopsis > Scolopendrellopsis subnuda. The sequence goes on from JAQFYH010000660.1 coordinate 787, forward strand.
GAGGGAATTGTCAAAATTGAGTCTCTTTCGTGCCTCACCTCTATAGTGGGCATGGCCAGAGAGCTGCATTCACTTCAATAGCATTTTGACGGATTTTGTTAACAATAATAATGTTAATAAGTAAATGTTTGAGTCATTATAATTCAGATAGGAGATAAGGTACAATGAGTTACTGGTGGTTATTTAATTTTTTCAACTAAAAATATAACGCGGAAACGGCGGAATATCTTAATTTTATAAAACTACAAAATTTATTTTGAATTTTTGGTTCCACGGGGTATAGTTTTTTCTTTTTTGCTCGAAAAATTGATCTTTTTGCAATTTTATCGTGTTGACACATGTTACTTATGCTTAACTATCCAATCAACCACGCCATCTTAAATTAATTACAATGTTTGGCGAAAATGACTTAAAACACGATAAAACCGATAAAAACTTTACAAGATAATACTATAGAGAAGAAATATTTTGCTAGGAAATTAGTCTTCCGTGTCGAAACAACAATAGAACGATCTTTATTTTTTAAAACTCCATCAATATTTTACTTATGGTACTAACACTGTTTATTGCATTAAAATGACATTAACCTTTAATTACCCAGTAGTACACAATTTACACGTCGTATAACCTGCAGCAGGCCAGCACTTAACATTTTTTTTATTTGTAAAATATTACAATTTAGAAACATAAAATCTGAGTTTTACACCGACACTAGTTTTCAGCCTTAGAATCTTAGTTTAAAAATGACAGCGAACCTGTTGTATGCTCATTTTTGCAAGATAAGGCTACCAGTATGTCTCTCCGTATGGATTCGAATATTGGTCCTGGAAGTTAGTCGGCAATGCAAACACATCAAATATTTGGCTTGCGTCACCTTGTCGTGCAAGTGGATTCGAACCCTTGGAATTCTAAACATATCATTCGTCTAATAGCACAGTCCACAAAAACTCTTAGACTTGCAATTTCATCAGTTGCTGTGACATCTGATACCGACATCCGACATTGGCGTTTAACCTAGTAGAGTAGTGTGGAGTAGTTACGCACACACAATACTAATATACCGAATCGGTAATCCGGAGCTCTTTATCCGTAAGAAGCCCTTCATCTATCAGTTTTCAAATGCCAGACTCTTGTTATTTCATTATCGGATATTATGCTACCAGTGTACAAATTTGACACGAATGAAAGAGACCATTTCGGGGAAATGCCTTGTAAGTTTTATTGTTGTACTCTTATTGTGAGAGAAGAAGAACGATAGGCTGACAAGATATGAAGACGGCTGTACAGTTAAGTTCTCATGGATGCCACAGAAGTGAGAAGCCTACACCGGTTTTCTTTTCGCCACAAACACAGAACTTTCTATTAAAATAACTTAAGTTAAGCTATTATACGAGGTAAATAATTGTTTCCCAAGGGAGGGGGTGATGGAACGCCTCATCTCGGCCGTAACTTCCATTTCGTCCCCCGATTCTCACCGGCAGATATTCCTCGAACTGGCTTCCCATGGTGTACGTATAGCAGTACAAAAAGTCATCTACCTTCTTAATTAGCATCGAGCTCGAGAAACGTTTGAAGCAGATGTCGAAGCTGTATGATTTCGTGACTGGAGAAGCTCGAATTATACACCCTTTCTCCTGTTAAAAACCAGCAGTAACTGTGAGCAATTGTGTGAATGCTGCATTAGTTTGAATATTTTTCATTTTAAGCTGCGAATTTTAGTAAAACATTATTTGGTGGTTTTGCGAAGATACAGTATTAAATTAACATCGCACACTTAATATTTTACTAAGAATATTAAGAAACGTTCTTGTTTTTTGCCAGTTTCCGGAATCCCACACAAAAGGTGCTGTAAGAGTTTGAGTGTATTCTGAATTTCCTTTGCGTACGGAATCCCAAAAATGTAATATTTGTCGTTGTTTTTTTCACTTCCGTCAACTGGAGGTTGTGTCCCACGACTTGAGGCGCAGTAAGATATCCATGGAACAATAACCATCTTTGGTCAAGTGCGGCGGGTTCCGTTCCCGAAGTGGCCCTGGAAAAGTTAACGTAGCCCACGGCTGCATCTTGGCGCCACCTAGATGATGCTTCTGTCGAAAACGTTCCTGGCTGACGTTCTGTTGGCGCGTTGAGCAGTTCATTTTTTTTTGGGCAGGACATATCCTTATGAAGACACAATGCAAGTCTACTGTTTAGCACTTCACTACAATCGTGGCACATGAAGAATTTTTCAGGTTTTTTATGTAGTTCTGGTTTGTATGGAAAGTCGCAATTATAATATTAATGTCCATGAAACGCCAGTAAAGAATGGAACGCAAGTGGATTTGAGTAATGAAACAAAATATTTATTAAAAATAAGAAACTATGTACAGTAGAATGACAGCTCTTGGCTGAAACATATAAAACGAAATACACTACAAATAACCTATATAAATATCTCTCAACTTGGAGATAGAAAATAAACGTAACAAACCTTAAATTGAATTACATCTAACTTTAAGTTCTACTATGTTAAACATTAATAAATTGAAATAATAGTACTTACAAATAAGCCTAAAACGTCGGCGATTTCGTTACGATGGCTGCAAGCTCATGGCTTGCGTGGCCATCGAACTCACACACTTAAGCGAACCTGACTTAGGTTTGTTTCAAACGTAAAATTAAAACGATGTAACTGTAGTCCCCACCAGCCGAACGGTTATAAAGGAAACAGACGCACAGCACGCGGACAGCGGCTGAAGTGCAATGGATTAGCATATAAACAACGGCCCCGCTATCGCACTATCGGTGATTCATCCATCAAGGTATATGGATGGAGCAAGTTCTTCATGACGTTTTAAACCGTAGGAATCACCTGTAACACAGATCCCACATTGAAATCTGGGTTTTACGTGTGTAATGAGAGGTTATCAGGCGGACAACCACTCTAGGGAGGTCAACTGTTTCCCAGATTTCACGATCTGTCGTATCAACACTAAAGCTGTTATCTACAGATGCCAGTAGTTTAGAGAGAATTTTATTGCAGGTACCTCAAACATCTTGTTTCGTTGGGTTGAACTGCTGCGGAATTATAGATCTTTCCAAACACAAGGTTGCAAAAAGGGAGACAAACTTTCATTAGTTTGATTTTGAGCCGAAGGAATTGGCTCTTGTCCCCTCTTGAAGATCTGGATCCTGCATTAATGGAATGCGATTACTCAAAGCTGTCTTTAGAGATGATCGCCACGAACCAAAGCAGGTGTTAGCAAGGCACTTAACGATTTGAAGGCAAAACTGCGATTCTCGTATCCACACTTCATCTCTTCCCGTTGAGTAAATTCAACAAAAAACTTAGTACAGTAAGCACTCAGAGGGTCCATAATTCTTGCATATTTTAGAATGTGTTCTTAGGAGAGCTTTGTTCAAAACAACACTAAGCTAACAGAATACATCGGTAAAAATTGTGTATTTTTTTTTGAGTAACACAATCTAATTTATTTTCCACATAAATTTTGCATTTACCAGTTGGCTCGAAATACGAAATATTCTGCTATCACTGGGTCGATAATTGTCTTTCGTCATACTTTACTTCTAAGTCGTGGTCTATGGTGGTTTCTGTACTGTACTTACAGTAATTCTGATACACACAAAATGTCCATTTACTGAAAGTTAATTACATCAAAATAGGAAATACAAAATACTGTAACATGACAAAATACATACAATACAGGATATTGACTATAAACAGATAAAACAATCATTTGTCATCAGATTTAACTTACCAATGACTACTGTGGGCATGGCTTCTTGTTCCCCATCCACCGTCGGCTATAACCTCAACCATACGTTTTCGTCGTCAACTATTTGACGCTCTTCTTCGTTCACTTTCTTGATTCGTCGAATGTTCTCCGATGTACTGGTGTAAGTTAGTTGACACACTTGTCACATTGTTTCTGGGAGGGTGGAGGAATATCCATACAAAATGAGACTTCTTTTATGTGGTCACACCTGTAACTAATAGAAGTCCCATACTAGGTTATTGCTTTCGCGCAGGTTATTGCATTCGCGCAGGTTATTGCGTTCGCGCAGGTTATTGCGTTCGCGCAGGTTATTGCGTTCGCGCAGGTTATTGCGTTCGCGCAGGTTATTGCATTCGCGCAGGTTATTGCTTTCGCGCAGGGATTCTGGGTGCTCCAAAATCGGGGATTCTGGGAGTTTATTTGTCTGGGGAGATGGAACCTCGTTGCTCAAAAACAAACTATCCATTTCGTCTGCAGAAATTCCATCTTTTTCCAGATGCTGTTGGCAACAGATATTAAATAATTTTTTTGTTCATGGAAAATATCGGTACTTAAAAAAAATTCCTCAATCCCAGGATAAAAAAACGTTCACATAAACAATGCAAAGCGACCCTAAAAGGCTAAAACGTTTTATGACTGAAAATCCCCATCGACGAATTCTTTGAAATTGCTAACAATCTATGAGCTCATTGTCGTATTGATCATACTATATTCCTTCCTATTTTTTCATGTAATTTTGTACCCTTCAGAATTTTATTGTTATTAACTTTACCAAAAGTTGTCGCGACGCCACTAATGACATCACGCCCAATACGTCTCCGCACTAGCTTAGTATGAATTCAAATATCATAAGTCCAATTAGTTAATCCATAAAAAAACACATCAGTCCTTTTTCACTTTTTATAATTATGCACTTGTAATTACGCACTTATGCACTTATAATTATGCACTTGAAGGTCCTTTATTTTCCACTTTTTACAATATAATTTCTTTCCATTAATCCATTTAACTGTTTTACATTTTAATTACTACTTCATAGCAAAGCCAAAAGAAGCAACAACCCCTAGAAAAATGTGACAATTGTTTTTATATCTGGATTCGTCATCGCGAATCCTCGAATCCAAAATTTAGCCCCTTCGCAATGTTAAATCTATGCAAAGTAATCAAAAGAATTTTAGAATCGATTGGACTATGATTCGATCACTCACGAGATCCGAAGTTCGATCTCGAGGTACGCCTGTTCAGAAAGGTTATCTCTGCTACCATCTACAATTATTGGAATACGTATTTTCTTCAGTGTAGGTTCTACGATGAGCTTTCAATTTGGACCAACGAGTACATTTTTTTTATAATCGTGGCAAGAGAAAGCTCGAAGTACTTTGTGGACATTGCTGTGATGACCCTCTAAACCCTAAATCCTGAAAACTTTCGAACCTGCGACCACAGTCATTACAGTAGTTTCATATTCAGAATCTTTCCTAGAATCTCGCAAAATTCTTCATGCAAGTGTTTCTATCTACCTTAAAGTCGTTGTATGGGACACGATTAACTTCAGTTCATCATTTGATGGAGATTTCGTAAGAAATTGTTCGTATTTACGAATGACGCAACTGTTCGTTTCCAAATGTAAAATTTTGTTGAGTTTGGATTGCTTCTGTGTCAAATACAATCCGTTCCTTTAATTCACCATCAGGTAACCTTCCCTCGAAATGAATAAAAACACGCTCTATAAATCATAAAACTCAAGCAGTGTCAACATCCGGAAAAGTAGAAAGAAGAGCTGTGACGTCACTGCTCCATTTCACATTCTCACCCAAATCCTGAGCTTTTAGTTTATTAATTTTTGCTTTTGCAAATTGAGCAGCTTCGATTGCCGTAATACTGCTTCGTTGAAAAACACAACACAATTCCGACAGTTCGGACAAAACGTCTTGCAAAACGGCAACTGCGACATGAATTTGGGGATCCTTTTGCTTTTTCCAACAGAATTTTGCAACGGGATCGTTGTCTTTTTCAACGTGTTTTGTAAAGTACTCAACCAAAATCGAGTAATTCATCAAAGCTTTTATAGAAAAGTATCGCCAAATTCATCTCACTTCATGCAATTGCCTGAATGAGATAACGTCGTGATTAGCGACATTCGCCAGCTCTTCAAATTCAGCTTGTTTACACTCAATCTGTTGAAAACTGTATACACAGTTCGAAGTAGAACTTCTATGTCTTTCATTAAGACGACGTTTTTCCACTCATCTTCAATTCCCAAATCCTCTCTGTGCGCAACGCAATGTTGTTCGGTCAGATGTGGCACCTCAGCCCGTAACAAAGCTGCAAATCCATTTCGTTTCCCAAGCATAACAGATGCACTATCAGACGTAAACATCTTTTGTAAGTCAAGATGGTGTTTAGTATAAGACTGCTTTACGAGTATTGCTTCAAAAATTCTCTTTCCTCGCGACTTGGAGGAGAACTTGTCTCACAAGTCTGGCATTCTGACCACGTGTTCGTACCACCTAATGTGATCTTTCGATTTCGAGAAGTAATTTTACTGGTGTAAAGCGGGTGGGGCAGAGATTGACCATTATCTCCCAATCGTGAAAATTTTTAACCAAGGTCCAGACGATCCTGTTTCTTGCGTGTGAAGTTGGCAGGATGTTAAGTCGCTCAAACAGTCCAAGGAATCGTTTTTACCAACGGCCCGTTAAAATTAAACTTCACATTGGTCGTCGCATTAGACAGAATAGTATTCGGCGAAACAAGAATGGGGACAACACAGCTCAAAGTCACTTCTTTATCCCCTTGAGTTAAATCCGTTGCCTCCGAAAATTGTTCCAAGATTTCTACAATTTCTTTGATTTGACTCACGAGTCAGTTCTTTGTTGGAAAGAATTAACGCATTTTGGGAAGTGGGATTTCAAAACTTCTGTTAATTTGCTGTGGTCCAAATCCTTTACAGAGTTCAGCTGCATACTCTGTACAAGTCGAGTTTCTTAGCTGCTGGAATGGATTTTTGTTCTGGGACTCTCAGCAAAATAAGGAACTGGTGCGAAGCATGTTAGCCAGCTTGCAGCATTTGGCTATAGCAGTTTTTGATTTATTCAGTCTACGCGCACAGCTAATAATATTCCAGTGAGTGGGCAAAACATGGCAGTCTTTCCAAAAATTTAGTCAAAGCACTTTCAAAATCGAACTCTTCGTCGTTAATATTTTCCCACAGCGTTGCGTCGTCTAACACCGAATCATCGTCTAACGGTCCAGTCTTTTTAAGGCAACCTCCTGGAAATAAAGAGGCCTTTTACATATTACTGGCGTTGTCAGTAACTACGAAGTGAACTTTGTCAGCTGGTGCTAGCTTGTGCTCGTTACTCGTCGTTTCAATGTCTTCAACTATTTGTTCACCTTTGTGAGAGCTTTTGAAACTTCGATTCGAACAGAAAGTTTGCTATTCGATTGGAATGCAAATTGTTATATTCGCACATCCCTAGCAATTTCCTGCGCCCATTCTCGCAAACCGCAGCAACTTTGACGTTTTCTTGTGTTGCAGCTCGGAATTTTGCGAATAACCTTTCGTAATCCTTTTTATTGGCTTCCATTTACCTTTTCTTTATTTCGACTCTTCCATGTGTAAGTTTCAGCTGACGTTCAGACTTCACAAACCAAAACCTGTTTTGTCCTTAGTGCAAATCGCTTCTTTCCACCTTCGTTCCGCAGTAACTCACAGCCTACCGTCGTGTTTCCATTGCTGTAATTTTTCTGGACTAGGATGGAAGATCGAATGTGATGATGACTGGCTACTAGTTTCTGCAGATGACTGACCGAAACATTTCCATTCCGAAGTTAACTGACTACATTCTCCTGCTGTACATAATTCATTGTTTTCACTTTCAGTTACATGGTTCCTTCAAATTCGTCGTTAAGATATCCAGGGTGTCAGTGATAGATTCGATAAAGTGATATGCGGCACATGCATAGTGGTCGATTAGTTGCACTTGCATCACACATATTGGCTGACACTCAAATGAGAAATCATTAAGTGAATTTTCCTTCTTTTTCTGCACTTTTTATTCCATTTTTATCGTTTTTCAAGCGAAATGAGCTTCCAATTCTCTGCCAACAAGAAATGAGCTGCCAATTCTGGGGGGGGGGCAAATGATAATCCTTGGCCCCCCAGAAAAATTTCTGGGGGGGCAGCTGCCCCCCCCGCTTCCTACGCCACTGCTCAACAGATAAGGTCTACCCCCCCCTTAGGCAAAAGTTGAAAAAAAAGGTTTAGTATTAACTACCACACTGCTGTATTAGGGGCCGTCCAAAAAGGACATCCAGCAATTTTCACCCCCTTCCATGGAAGAACTAGCTGTATACCTGGAACGGATATCCTTTTTAAAACTTGACGCCAAAATCTTCACATATGGACGCCGCCATTTTAAAAGTAGTCCGCTTCCTACTTTATCAAAATTAGCAGAATAATTACGTAAATGCTGTAACAGGGATTGCGCAACTGAAAAAATTAAGTGTACGCATGCGCTCTGGCAGCGAGTGGCATGATTATTTTTTTTACATATAATAATAGTGTAGTCCGCTTCCCATTTACGGAATTACTCTCGTTACGCGACGACTGAGCATGCGCATGTCAATAAATCCACAGTTTGGGCCGAATAGTTTAGAAGCTGTAGCATACTGTCGAAAACACTGTATTTTCGGATTTGTTTGTTTTGAAGCGAAAAAAATTCAATTTTTGGAAATAGTCTCTGCTGTCAATTGTAGACAACGATCTCTGTAACAACCTACATCGTTTTCCAAATCTTTGCGTGTATTAATTTCGATAAGATATACTTTCGAAAATCTCACATAGACTGTATTAATAAATCAGAGCTGCCAACTCTACTGCCAAAAAAATAGGGATAGCCCCACATTAAGTTTATCGCATAGGGAGCCGAGTTTGCAAACTAACCATCTCACATATTAGCCGACATCATTGTCAGGTGACGCGTTTGTCAACGTTACTTCAGTTTTGCTGGTTTACTACTAGTAAGTTAATTCATGAAGATTACTTGTAGTAGAGTATTAAAACAGAGGTATCGACAGTTCCATATTAATTATATTTATTTCCGAAATCCAATCAATACAGTTTTGTATTTATATTGTTTTTCTTTTATAGCTATAACAGGTCCTTGTAGGTGTAAATTTACTCACAAAATACTTTTTAAACGATTTCAATATTTACAAGGAAAATGGTTTTACAAACTGTAAAGGCGGGACTTGTAATATTTCAAACATGTTAATGCCGTAGACAAATACTAATTTAACTGCTTCAACTGTTGAAGAACATTAGCTGGACTCAACATATCACAGAAAATAAAAAAGAAAAAAAAATCATTTCTCATTTGTCAACTTTCAAAATCTTCAACTTGATAAATTCAAAATTAAGTTATCCTCTGATCTTTCTTTTTTCTTGATGTTTATTTTTGTTTTTTGATGTTTTCTAGAACATTAACATTATAAAACGACGATTTTTCTGAAAAATCTTATAAACTGCTGACTTTATTTTCAAAACAACATTATTCTTAACAATATTATTTTACTTTTCTTGATTTAGTATTTTGTCACATTTTTCGAAATCGACAGAGTTACGTAATTCTAGATTCTAAATTATTCGTATTATACAAATTTAAATCTGCACTCAACACAATTTTTAATGACTAGTGCGTCATAATTTTTTATTACATTATTTTTTTTCAAAATGAAATTTACCCTTGACTAGATTTTTAGCCGAGAGTCGAGAGCCAAGATTAACTTATTATTACTATACGGGGTAATAAATCTGCATCTTCAAACCATTAGATACACATTGTGCATTACTGTTATACCCTAAAAAGTTCCCGATCAGCATTATAATATTTTTTATCTGATTTTATCTATTATTTTCTCTCAGCATTTTTCAAACTTGTAACATACTTTTTATTTTAAATAATAAATATTCATAAATAACTGAATAATCGCGCTATTTAACAATCGGTTAACCGGGATATTTATTTTGATTACACTTTACCTGTAATAGGCTATTTCCACAAGGTGATAACCCTAGGCATAGAATGCCAGTATATGAGCATATTTTTAATGTTTTTTTATACGGAGGTACGGTAGTTATTAAAATGTATTTATAAATTGGAAAACAAAACCAAACAAAAAATTATATTGATCTTAGTCAGAATTACAAAACATTTTTTAATAAAAACAATAAATAAAACAAACTACAATCTGCTTCTTTTCTGAACACTCAATTACAACAAGTTTTTTTTTTTTCACATGAACATTAAATAATATGTTTTTCCTTTAACTTACTGAGTAGCTGGCGGTTCAAACCACCTATACTTTTTGTCAATTCATCCAGGATTCCAGGAATCCATCGGATAATCCCACGAACTTTAGGATAAAACGAGGAAGAAGTACAACGAGATCTGAGATATCCATCTCCTGCTGGGTGTATGGAAAAACCCTTCATTATGTTCAAATAGAACCCATGTATGAATTTTTGGCTTCGCACCACCTGACCAATCAGACTCTGCATCATGTGCATGAAATTCGATAGGTTTGAAACTCTCGGTGGGGACCACAACACTACAGAGACGAGCTTGAATCGACTCCGATGCTCTAAGGTCAGATTTTTTATTTCTAGTATCGGGCTGATGTCACTGGCGGTCATTTCTCGCGTCAAATCATAGATGGTTGTTAGTTCTCATCACTGGTATCAACATCACAAATGGCGATCTCCATCTTCTGAAGAATGTGGACAATGGCACTGATGGAAAATGCACCGTTCGATGGTTCTTAAAGTCGGACAAAATATTCGAAATGACACTATCGAAAAGATGACGATACCCAACTAGGGACTTGCGCCCGAGACTCTTCTTCGAGAGCGGTATTGTTGTCTGGGAGCTCCGCTGTCCTTTCGAGATGGCATCGAATTCCGGTCGCCCATTGGCGCCCATCTGAAAGCCCAGAGTATTCA
>JAQFYH010000661.1:0-11560 GCA_034694405.1 Scolopendrellopsis subnuda
ATGGTAATGGGTGGTTTTTACATAAAGTAATGGTAATGGTAATCATTACTGAAAATTTCACCCATTACCGAACACTGTACAGTACTCAGCTCATTTTTTGGGACCATAGATCAACTTTTAATTATTCCAACGAAATTAAAGACATTTGATCATTAAAATTACTTGTAATTTGGTTTTATGAATTACGCAGAGCAAATTACTGTCTTTATAGTTTATACAATCATTAGAAATCATCCAGATTTTACCTAAAAATTTAAATTTCGCGCTAATGCCCGTGCAGACACGTGTACGTAAAGTTATTTCATTTTCAACTAATTTTATTAAATTTTAAATGTATTTACTTTATATATTAATTAAAAGTTATTATTTTTTAACAGATTAATTATAATTGTTTAATTTTATTTACTTATTTGGTTTTAAATTTTTTTTTATTATTATTTTCCTATTATTCTGGTCTCTTTTCACGAATCGTCTGGTTTGTTGCGAGGAGAGTTTGACAATTATTTTATCGTTTTATTAACTTTATTTGATTTACTTTTCGGATAAATACACGAAGAACTTTAAATCAAATCAGTGATTTAAATAAAATCCAAAAAATGGCACAAATAACGTCGTCGAAAGATTTAGCCGACGACGATCAGCAGGTGAGTTAGGCTTAAAAAAAAAGACCCAATTCACATTATAATAGTTTTTTGCAGAAACTTTCCGTTACAATTAGTAGACCGCATGCGCAGCACTTAAATCGGGTTATAGAGAATGCGTATTCCTGATTTATTTATAGAATTCTGATAACTGGAATCCGGTACTTTAAGCGGAAAATTCGAACGCTTATTATTTCAATTTTAATCAAGTCAATAATAATAATAATTAATTGAACATTTCAATAATAATATAAAACATTTAAAATTTTTTTCTTGTTGATTAAGAAGAAGCGAATTAATTTGTTTCAAACTCCGATTTTACCTTCACAGTCAATATAGAAAACCAAATTCACAGAATATGTAATAGGCCGCATGCGCAGTATTGATAATCAGATATTGCGCATGCGCAATCGTCATTTTAAAGGTATAATTATGTTCATATGAATTATGTTTTAAAGGCAGGGAAATCCGAATGATTTATTTTGACATTTTTAATTTCTTGCGATTAATGATACATTGGAAAATAGTATCAATTATAACAATTTTTTAGTATTTGCATGGGTGGCAATAAGTAAATTCGATACACTATTTTCCCTGAAGAATTGTACAGAATATTAAAAAGTGTTTTTTTGCGTCATTGTATAATTTTTACTAATTATAAAGAGATTTTTTTTTCTTTTGAATTTTTAGTATTTGCCAAACCTGGTAGACGGATTTTTATAAAATTTGATAAGCTTGAATATACCAATTTTTTAGTACTTACTGTACTGTACTTGCCATTAACAAATAGTAAATACGATACACTATTTTCCCCGAAGAAATGCACAGAATATTCAAAGTATTTCGCGTTCTGTTTGGGTTTTTTTTTTTTTTTTTTTTTGAATCAGTTGCTATTCCAATTTTTATAACATCGCTGATAATATCGCTCACCGGGTCCGTGACCATCCTAAGTTTTTAGGGGGGACCAAAGACGTTTTAGGGGGGCCAAGGATTTTCCTGGTCTATAAAGCGGGAGAGGGGGAAGGGCGTGCCGAAGGTGCCGGCTCTTTTGCACCGCCAACGGCGGTGCATTTTGAGGGGGGGGGGGGGGGGGTGTCGGGGGTGTCACCTCCATAAAATTTTTTAAAAAGGTGCATTTTAGAGCACTTTTCCAACACACTTGGAATTTATTTTCAGTCTCATCCTGCTTTGAATATATAGGGCTATGAGCGAATACTATAGCTGAGATAGTACATGGCTGTAGCGAACGATGATAACAATAAGAGCAATAATTCTTCCAACTGCTCCCCAAGGCCACTTGATTCTCGCGAGATGGAAATTGAGAATGTTATTTTTTTTAAAAAAAAAAGCAGTTTCTATCCCTGAAAAATTTTGTGTGTGGGTATGAAACCACGCTGAGTATTTTCCGGCTGGATAATTTCATATGTCATCCCCGATTAAAAGAAATACAATGATGCAATAATTATTTTATTGCTACTTGGATCTTGAAATGTTTATCTCTTCTTTAAAAATTGATTTACGCTTAACCCCATCCCCCCCCCCCCTTTTTTTCTTCATTCTTACTTTAGTATTCTAGATTCGCATCTTTAGTATGGATGCAGTTGTGATTTGGAAGATTGTTAGCTAGATTTCCACGAGTTGAATTAATTTCTTTATTCAATCCCGTTTTCTCGTTTTCTCTCAGAAATCTAGATCTGGTTATTCGGACAGTCGAACTCGGCTAAATCAGGACAGGAGTAGTTCGGACGACGAAAATCGCGGGCACGATAGTCAAGAGAGGGAAACTTTGCGAGGATGTGGAGACGAGGTAAGTGGCTTTACTCGTTTTTACCAAAAGGAATTTTTTAGCAAAACATTGTATCTCAACACCCCCCCCCCCCAGTCCAGGTCTGCATGCTTTTAATACGTCTTTTTTCTTCACTTTTCTTTAATCTCAAGAAATCAACGAGTTTGGGTGGTTCCGAGAGCAGCCGAAGCGATTCCGGAGACATGTACGACGACAAGAAGGACCTACGACGACAAGATTTACCATTTAAATGTGGATTCCCTGACAAGAACTGTTACCAAAAATTTAAAACTTTTAATGAATTATGCACACATAATAAAATACATTTTGAAGAGCGCAAAGCAAATCCGAAAATATTGCACACTGGTGAAAATCCATTCAAATGTGAAACGTGCGACAAGAAATTTCTCACATCTCGAGATCTCAGAAGACACCAACTAATTCACACTGGTGAAAAGCGCTTCAAGTGTGAAACGTGCGACAAAAAATTTTCCAGATCTGGGGATCTCAGAAGACACCAACTAATTCACACTGGTGAAAAGCGCTTCAAATGTGAAACGTGCGACAAGAAATTTCTCACATCTCGAAATCTCAGAAGACACCAACTAATTCACACTGGTGAAAAGCGCTTCAAATGCGAAACGTGCGACAAGAAATTTCTCACATCTGGAGAACTCGGAAAACACCAACTAATTCACACTGGTGAAAAGCGCTTCAAGTGTGAAACGTGCGACAAGAAATTTCTCACATCTCGAAATCTCAGAAGACACGAACAAATTCACACTGGTGAAAAGCGCTTCAAGTGTGAAACGTGCGACAAGAAATTTCTCACATCTGACGATCTAAGAAGACACCAACTAATTCACACTGGTGAAAAGCGCTTCAAGTGTGAAACGTGCGACAAGAAATTTTCCAGATCTGACGATCTCAGAAGACACCAACTAATTCACATTGGTGAAAAGCGCTTCAAATGCGAAACGTGCGACAAGAAATTTCTCACATCTGGAGAACTCAGAAAACACCAACTAATTCACACTGGTGAAAAGCACTTCAAATGTGAAACGTGCGACAAGAAATTTCTCACATCTGGAGAACTCAGAAGACACCAACTAATTCACACTGGTGAAAAGCGCTTCAAATGTGAAACGTGCGACAAGAAATTTTCCAGATCTGACGTTCTTAGAAGACACCATCGAATTCACACTGGTGAATAGCTCCGGACCTTGAATTGTACCATGAAAAAAAAAATTGATATTCATCAACGAAATAAATACGATTTGGCGCATAATAGGATCAGTTAGTAGTCGCAAAAAAAAAGCGTCCAGCGTCGGCGCTTGACGCGCTTGACGCGCGCGCCGCAGACACAGGAAGACAAGTCCGCGTTGCAGATATGGCTAAATAATTATATCGTTATTTTTTTAATCGTAAATATATTTTGTTTGATTTCCCAAAATACAAAAAAGTTGGTTGATCCCGGAATTTAAAAATATATTACGGTGGATTATATGAAATATTTGGTGGGGTTTATTGCCCAGAACCCCACGGATATATTTTTATAAAGAACATTTTATATTCAAACGTGCCTTGAAAATGAGATGGATATAGTCAGTCTGGATTTCTAACTGCTGGAGAATAATTATTTTGTCCACGAAAAACATTCGCAGATAACGTATAATATTGGTCTTAATATTTCCTTATTAAAGAGGTACCGACTACTTAATTTTACGACCAAATGCGACAGTGGCCTTAACTGGCCTCGTACTTTTTAATTTTGTTGAAGGTTTGGCCACAATAACGTGCCTATAACAAAGTTGGAACCCAAATTGTTTTTGCCAAATTCTTAATTATTATTTTACTTAGGGCTGTGATTTATTAATTAATTATTTACATTTTTATTCGGTGCCAAATTCACCAACCTTAAAAAAACGGTGAATATTTTATCAATGTATAAAGTTTATTGCACGATACATTATTACGGTAGTAAGTTACTACCGTTCGAAATTAAATTATTGCTGAGATGACGTAACTATTTTTGTGAAAAACTCTGTTATATTTGACCTTTCCGGAAAAGGAAGCCGCGAATATTGAAATAATTATTCGTAATTATTCGCTAGTCTAAACTAGTCTCGATTGAAAAATAATATGAATATGCACAATTTTATAGCATTTTGTTTTTAATCTGTAGTTTGTTTTATTATTGTTTCCTATTTATTTTTCAGTTTGATTAATTTTATAGTTTGTTCTAAAGAAAAAGAAAAATCTGTAAAATCTTGTCTTCCATAAAAACACCATGTTTTTGAAAGAAATTGAGGTGCAAGAATCTTTTATTTGGGCAGAAAACTCCTTGACATTTTCGATCTTTTGGTTTTCGAATTGTGTCTCGCCGACAACTGGTACTATCGACTGAATTGATTCAAATCATGAGCAGTAACGTGCAAGAAATACGGTGTTATACTCGACTCGCGTTCAATTTGCCTAGTTCGGCATTTTAACAATAGGCGATTTAGGCTATTCAACTTTAATTGATAATGAGAGGTAGACAGGGGAGAGAAGGGTTTCTTTGTTATTTTTTAATCCCCAATATCTTGTTTGTTTTGGTCAGAACTCTCAGAAGCGGTTTGAGTTGCCAACAGCATGTGATCTTCCTTTGAAACCAAATGCATTTTTGAACACAAACACAAACAACAAAAAATTTTTGCAGAGAAACGATCAATTTCCTGTTTCTTAGAAAAAAGCAACACCGACTCCTAGGATACCAACGTAAACATGCCCCCTTGCAAACCAACCCCTTTTCAGGAAGTGGGGCTGAATATACGATAATTACCCAGATTAAGATGTGAATGACTACATTGTTACCATTGTATTGCGCGAACTGGGCAAATTGAACGCGAGTCGAGTATATGACGTCATTCACGAAAAGAAAAAAAAAACTTTCGTTAAACTTACGTTAACGATAACCGATTTTTACAAGTTGAACCTACGTGCGGAAAAAAAAAGAGACTTTCTGTGGCCATCACATAGAGAACACAAAACAAATCCACCGACGATTTCGTTGAAGCTGGAGCTATAAAAAAAACTGATCTTTTTAGGACGCCCCACCCTCCGTATTTGCTTGTTTATATTCTCCCATATCCCCCATTTCGTTAAATTAATCAAATAAAATTTAAATCTGGATGGGACTGAAAATAACTGCCGAGTGTGGTTTAAAAGTGCTCTAAAATGCACCAAATTCGACTTCTAGTTTTAAAAATTTTTCCGGGGGTGACACTGTTTGGTTTTGTTCGTTTTTTGCTTGCCCCATTTTCTTTTCAAGCTTCCCGCGCGTCTAAGGCAACAGTTTTGCCAAAGCGCCGTTAGTTTTTAGCATTAGTTTTTTGTTAAACCTCCTTCAAATGCGTTACAGCGTTTCAGCTTATTTCGATTCTCCTATCGGAAAATTTGAACTTTCCTTGAAGAGCTTTCCTGCGGTTTTTTAGATATGATGTAATGTAGGTTCTTTTTAGCAACTTTATGTAAGAGTCATTCACGTTTTAAGAGAGAAACAAAATAACGTTTATGTAAATTTTCTTCACCTTTATTGTTAAAATAAGAGTTTTTTAAGTTATCAAAGAGAATTTTCGTGAACTTATTTCAATCGTGAGTCGCTCCTTAGCAAATCTACAACATTTTCTGGTCCTTCGAGAGCCATATTTTGAATCATCGTCGAAAAAACTGCGAAGATCTTAAGCCTACTTTCGAACGCAAGTACCGGACAGTACTTTCATCAATCATCAGGTAAAAGAATTCCATTTTTTCGTCATCAAACATCATGGAAACATTAATTCGAAAAAGATCAAGCACCAAAGGAACCCTGACGCGGATCCAGACCGCCGTCGATGCTTTTACTCTACAAAACGTCACGGGGTCCGATCTACAGGTAAAAATGGATAAGCTGGCCGAGCTAAAAACAAAATTCGAGTCGATTCAAGATGACATCGAGCTCCAGTGCGAAGAGAACGATTTGGCTCAGCACACACAAGAAAGATCCGAGTTTGAAGACAAGTTTGAGACAATTAAGGCCAAGGTTAAAGAGTTACTGCGTCAATTAGGTCAAGATACAATCGCAGCCTCCGTCCCAGGTCGCCAGAAAGCTAATCTACCCAAAATCAACCTGCTGAATTTCGAGGGAAATTACGCTGACTGGACGTCGTACTACGACCTGTTTTCGGCTCTGATAGATAGGGATACAACTTTACCGAAGGTGACAAAGCTACATTACCTGAAGATGACAGTCAAAGGGGAACCGTATCGTCTGATTTCGAATCTTCAAACTACAGATGCAAACTACGCTGAAGCCCTGAATCTGCTGAAAAATCGTTACGAAAACAAGCGCATGATCATTCAAGAGCACGTCACAGCCATTTTCAGTGCACCGGCAGTTACAGTGGAGTCAGCAGTCAACCTACGCAAGCTTCTAGACACCATCCAACAGAACATGAGGGCATTAGCTGTTCTAGAGCAACCTACAGACAAGTGGGACACACTAATTTCTCACATCATTTGCGACAAATTGGATTCTGATTCAAGACGTCAGTGGGAACTTTCTCTCGAGACTGCAGATCCGCCTTCGCTGAAACAACTGACCGAGTTCCTGGAAGTGAGATGTCGTGCACTTGAAGCCACTCCAAATCTGAAGGCTACAACAAAACCAACTAGTTCGCAGAGCAACACGACCAGCAACAAGTCGTCATGCAAATCAAGCTCGTCTTTGCTCGTCAACGCGGATCAAGCCTGCATTTTGAAGTGTAACGAGAGTCACGCAATCTACAAGTGCAGCAAGTTTCATCAAATGACGATAGAAGAACGTGTAGAAGTCGCCAAGAAACACAACCTTTGTTTCAACTGCTTGAGTGCTAATCATTCAATCATCAAATGCACTTCCGGTCCCTGCAAGAAATGCCACAAAAGGCATCACACGTTGCTTCACAAGAATTCAAACAGGCCGAATCCGGAACTTCAAAATACTGCAGCAGTCGCGACCAACCAAGCAACAAATCAAGTCGTCAGTGAGGAAGCTCCTAGAGTTTTACACAATCATGGAGTTCCTGAGAAATCAAGCTACGTTCTTCTGTCAACGGCGATCATTCAAGTTGAAGATTCCAATCACCAATTTCACAAGTGCCGCGCTTTGTTGGATGGAGGATCTCAAGCCAATTTCATAACGGAAAACTTGGTCAACAAACTGCAGCTCAAGAAGAAACCTCACACCTTAGAAATCGGAGGAATTGGATCTTCTACAACTCGTTCTAAAGGATTTGCAATAGTGAATCTCTCGTCGTCAGTCACCAACTTCAAGATGGAAACAGAAGCAATTATTTTGCCTACGATCACGAAGGACCTCCCCTCTTGCAACATCGACGCGTCCAACTGGACTCATCTCAAGAACCTGCATTTGGCGGACCCAACCTTCCACGTTCCAGGAGAAATTGACATGCTTCTCGGCGCACAAATCGTCTCAGAGATCCTGAACGGACGCAAGATTTCAGCCAGGAACAAACCGACTGCTCTCTCGACTGAACTAGGATGGATTCTTTCGGGAAAATGCGATCTTTTGACGGCGAAAACCGACTCCCTTCTGTCAACATTCCACACCATTTCTGAGGACCAACAACTTCGCAAGTTTTGGGAGATAGAAGAAGTTCCCACCAGTTCCTGTTGGTCAACTGAAGAGAAGGCGGCAGAAGATCATTTCGACAAAACTCACGTTCGGAATCAAGACGGAACCTACACGGTGCAACTGCCCTTCAAGAACGAACCGCCAGAAAGTTTCGGAAACTCAAGTCAACGCGCAATCAGTCAGTTTCTGCAAATTGAAGCCCAATTGGAAAGAAATCCAACTCGTCAACAACAGTACAACGATTTCATGACTGAATATCTGAGATTGGACCACATGGAGCTAGTCCCAAAAGAACAAGTCGAGCTTCCACAAGACGAAGTTTACTACATCCCACATCATTCAGTAATTCGAGAATCAAGTACTACGACGAAACTGCGAGTCGTCTTCAATGCGTCAGCAAAGAGCCCGTCATTTCAATCATTAAACGATCAGTTAATGGTGGGTCCTACAGTTCAGCCTGAATTAATGACCCTTCTCATGCGATTTCGTCTCAACAAATTCGCCATGACTGCTGACATTGAAAAGATGTACCGTCAAGTTCGAACCGCTCAAGAGCACCAAGACTTTCAACGGATTGTTTGGAGACAATCTTCGTCTGAGCCCATTCAAATCTATCGTCTGAAGACCGTGACTTATGGAACAGCATCAGCGCCATTTCTCGCGACACGCACGTTAAACCAGCTGGCTCATGACGAAGAACGGACCTATCCTCAAGGTTCCAAAACGTTGAGAGAAGATTTCTACGTGGACGATTTACTTTCCGGAGCAAACACAGAAGCTGAAGCATTAGAACTTCAACACCAGCTCACAAATCTTCTGCACTCTGGAGGATTTCACCTACGGAAATGGTCGTCAAATCAAGAGAGCATCGTTCAAGCGGTTCCGAAAGAAGATCGCGCGGTTCAAGAATCCCAGCAGCTGATTCCTTCGGAATCCGTCAAGACTCTCGGGATACTCTGGAACCCACAATCGGATCAGTTCTCGTTCACCGTCCCTTCCAAGACTCATTCACAAGTAACGAAAAGGATCATTCTGTCGGAAGTTTCTAAGTTATTCGATCCCTTTGGATGGTTATCGCCGGTAGTTCTCGTCGGAAAGCTCCAGATCAAAGAATTGTGGACGGCAGGCGTTAAATGGGACGACGAATTGCCTTCCGATTTGGCCGACGCATGGAACAAATTTGCCAGTGAGTTACCAGTTCTCAACGACCTACGAATCGATCGTTTCGTTCAATCTCAGCCGAACTGCATCTACGAACTTCACGGTTTTGGGGACGCTTCAGAGAAGGCGTACGGAGCCGTCGTCTACTTGAGAGTCGTTCGTCCAAGCGGAGAAGTCGACATCAGTCTACTTTGCTCAAAGACAAGAGTTGCTCCACTTCAACAAATCTCTCTTCCAAGACTGGAATTGTGTGGAGCAGTCATTCTTTCAAGACTTTTGAAATGGACTGAAAACATCTTGAATTTGCCAGAAGTTACAACATTTGCGTGGACCGATTCGACAGTCGTTCTTACTTGGCTTGCGAAGACGCCTCGAACTTGGAAAACCTTCGTTGCTAACAGAGTCTCGGAAATTCAAGAAACCATCTCACCTGAAAACTGGTACCATGTTGCATCTCAAGAGAATCCTGCAGACATCTGTTCCAGAGGACTGAACCCTTCTCAATTTCTTCAGTCGTCTCTCTGGTGGAAAGGACCGCCATGGTTGTGCAACGTTGAACCTCAATCAACATCGCTCCTCAACCGAAATGATAGACTTAAAGAAGTAGACGAAGAACGACGTGCTACAATCTCCTTAGTTTCGACGCATCTGGACGCTCCTCTACTCGAAGGATTCTCAAGTTTGTCACGTTTGGTTCGAGTTACTGCGTACTGTCTGCGATTCGTCGAAAACCTTCGAAAACCTCGTACTGCACGTCAAACTGGATTCCTCACATCGACCGAGTTAAAGCAAGCTTTACATCATTGGATTGGTTTGGTTCAAAGAAAAGAATTTAATGTTGAGATCTCAAGTCTCAAGAAAGAAATTGATTGTCCTTCTTCTAGTCGTCTGAAAGCCCTTCATCCTTTTTTGGATTCTTCGAGTTTGCTCAGGGTGGGCGGAAGGCTGGAAAATGCAAGGATCAAGTACGATCATCGACACCCCATCATTCTTCCAACCAATCATCATCTCACCAAGCTGATTATCGACTACGAACACAAGAGAAACCTGCATGCTGGACCAAGTTTACTTCTCTCCATTCTGCACCAGCAGTACTGGATTTTACGCGGACGTTCAGCTATTCGTGGTCAACTCTTCAAGTGCCTGAAGTGTTTCCGAGAAAGAGCCAAGGTTGCCACTCAACTCATGGGAAATCTTCCAACTCATCGTGTGGAACCAGCTCGAGCATTTCTTCACGTGGGAGTAGACTACGCCGGTCCAGTAATGATTAAAGATCGCCCAGGTCGCGGAAGAATCCAACAAAGAAAGGCCTACATCGTCGTTTTCGTTTGTTTCTCGACCAGAGCAATTCATTTGGATTTGGTTACTGACGCCTCCTCCTCCATGTTTCTTGCAGCATTTCGTCGTTTCGTTGCAAGACGAGGCCGTCCAGCGCACGTTTACAGTGACTGCGGATCGAATTTCGTTGGCGTTCAACCGGAATTGAAGGAACTGCGCGCTGCCGTAACCTCATCAGAGTTTCAAGAAAATGTTGGATCTTCTCTCGCTACTGAAAACGTCCAGTGGCACTTTAACCCACCTGCAGCTCCCCACTTCGGAGGCTTGTGGGAAGCGGGAGTCAAGTCCACCAAACAACATTTACGTCGTGTGATTGGAAACGTCATTCTCCCGTACGAGGACTTGCTGACTCTTCTTCTTCAAGTTGAAGCGTGCCTAAACTCACGTCCCCTTTGCCCCGTATCGTCAGACGTCGACAACTACGAAGCTCTGACTCCGGCGCATTTTCTGATCGGAGAATCATTGACGTCTCTTCCCGATCCCGACTTGCGTCAAATTTCGACCAACCGGCTTTCCCGATGGCAACTGGTTCAACAGATGTTCCAGAACTTTTGGAAAAGATGGCACCGAGAATACCTACACCGTCTTCAACAACGTCCCAAATGGACCAAGACTTTCGACAACATTGAAGTTGGTGACCTCGTGCTAATGAAGGAAGACGGAATGGATTCTTTAAAGTGGCCGTTGGCGCGCGTTGAACAAACATACGTCGGAAAGGACGACCTGGTTCGAGTTGTCCTTCTCAAGACAAAGACCGGACAGTTCAAGAGACCCATCACTAAGGTCTGCAAGTTGCCCTTAAAGGAGTAGAGAACCTCAAACTTTGGTTCTCTCAAGATCATCGGTTCAAGATCCTGTATCCTTTAATGTTAGTTTCGAAAGCCCATGAGCTTCCAAGGTGGGCGGAATGTTTGGTTTTGTTCGTTTTTTGCTTGCCCCATTTTCTTTTCAAGCTTCCCGCGCGTCTAAGGCAACAGT
>JAQFYH010000662.1:0-11558 GCA_034694405.1 Scolopendrellopsis subnuda
ATTTTTTTTTACCAACATATGGTTCCTGTTTTTTTTTTTTTCTTTTTTCCGAAAAATTGAAAATTTCCGTAAATTTTGGAACCGTAATAGCCTATAACATTACTTCCCTGTTGACGGAAGCACTAGATTACAACCAGTGTAAAATCATTACGGCGAGAATCGTCACATGTTCTGATTGTTCTGTATTTGAAGTATTTAAAACGACAGTATCAAATTTCAAAATGAAGAAAGCTTACTAGGCTACATTGATATAGGCTACTTGTTTTGTAGGCTGTAGGAAAGTTTACATCAAGCATTATTACTTTTAATTCGGAGAGTGTCTGATCGTACATGTGAGGAACTTCGATGAATTCGAAGCAGATGCGGTCGGTATTACCCACCGCAACGACTGATGTTTATTTCAAATTGTTTGGTATAATTTGTTTGCAGAGGGAACAAATGCTGGAAGCACAAGAGATGTTCCGAACAGCTAACAAAGTGACCAGACCCGAAAAAGCTTTAATACTGGGATTCATGGCTGGATCTAGAGGTGAGGACGCAATTTCCTTCCTCCCCTTTTCATTCTTTCGACATTTTGTTTTTTTACTAAATTAATTATATTTTACAGAAAATCCTTGCCCACATCTCGGAAACGTCATAACCATCAAACTGAGTGAAAATCAAGAGCAGAGGATGCAACCCACGGGATTGATCCAGAACTTGATGGTGGAAACGCTCTTTCAGATGAACTATGGCACTGGCGAATGGAAGAGATTTTCCAAGTGTCGTGTTCTTGAGGATGCGACAACGTAAATTGGTTAGTTGCTTTTAGTTTTATGCTCTGAAATGCATTCAAAAGTTTTTTGCATAAAAATAATTGTGTTGTATATTTCGATCGTCTACTAACTCTCGGGCGGCGGGTGCACAAGGACGTTCCATAAGTAATTTAACTGAAACTATAATACGCAGAAAATATGCGCCACTTCGCATCGGGTTTAGCTGCTTCCTATGCTCGCCGGCTGATTATTTGGCTATATAGGCCTAGGCCTATAAAGTTTAGCTTAACTTTTAATTATCCGCAGCTGCTGCGAGTGAAATTTCGACCTTTTTTTTACTGCCATCATAATGTTGAATTAATGAAATAGTGTATTATTTTCCATA
This sequence comes from Scolopendrellopsis subnuda, assembly GCA_034694405.1. Lineage (NCBI taxonomy): Eukaryota > Metazoa > Arthropoda > Symphyla > Scolopendrellidae > Scolopendrellopsis > Scolopendrellopsis subnuda. Next base: position 1,141 of record JAQFYH010000662.1, read on the forward strand.
TTAATCGGAGAAACGCGGTTCTTTTTCGTGTTATAATAATTTGATAAAAAAAAAAGTGTTCATTTGTTATTTTGTTTTCACAATTTCTGGATGCTGCCTCCATTTTAATCAAGATATTGATGAGAAATTAAACATTTGCGAAAACTGCGCGCATGATAAGTTTAATACAGAATTTAACATGAATTGAACATACAGACAGGTTCTAAGGTTTAATAACCACCTAATCAGTCATTCAATGTGGCATTCGTTGTCGTTGCCCTCCCTGTCTGATTAGATGGAAAAGTATATTAATGAACATAGTCGATTTCAATCTAAAGCTTGGTTTTCATTGAGTGCGGTTGCGTTGCGTTTGGTTGCGTTTACCGCTCTGATTGGTCGAAACCCGACATTCCAAGTATTATGATTGGTTAACGCAGCGTTATCCACTACACCACTGGGCGGTCCGTGACTATTCGGTCTCGCCAATTCAGTCTCGGCCATTTAGGTTTTGCAGAAAACATTAAAATGTATTTATTAAAAATAAAAACGGCTCCAGAAATGAAATAATGGAAAAGTTTTAGAGTGGTTCGAAGAGTATTATTTATGACAAACCGCGAAGAAATGGAAGACTTCGATTTCAGTCTGAACTGGACGTAGATCATCCGTCAGTGGATGTTTGTGGACGGGGTACGAAGAGTGCAAAAAGAAAGAGATGCGAACTATGTACGACGTGAAGCATGTTCTAAAAAGCGTAGAAAAAAAAATACGGACGCTGACAACAAAATTGTACCACATAGTACATTGTACCGAGTACCGCAGTAGGGCGAAATATTGTTGAATATCATCGGGGTTTAGCAAATAATTTCCTACTGTAACTGATGAATTCTAACTTGCGATTTTAATAGCTACAAAATTTCGACTTGTAATTCAAATTTTCACGATTGAAAAGAAAATTATATTTTTGTACTTTAATGCTAGGATACAATGCATAATTCATAGCATTCAACGTGTAATTATTTTTTTTTAAATCTTTAATACGACGTAGTTTTGCTTAAATGCATATTGTTTTTCCAAGACCGAAACGGCAAGACCGAAATGGCGAGACTCACTAGTCCTGCTTCGCCACCGGGGACAGTGGTCCGGTGTTGCGTATCGCTATGAATGGTCGGAAATCCGACTTTTCCATTATGTGATATAGAACACCGCACCGCACTACCGGACTCGGTGAAAATCCACCCTTACTCGTAGTTACCACATTAGATTGCGCAAATGCAAGAAGAATTGAGGCAAATCCCGATTCTTCTCACATAACTTAATTATTTTCAAAAACTGAAATGCATTTTCACACAATATTCTTATCCAGTCTACTGTGGCGTAATTTATTGAGTTCGTTCGAGAATATACATGCGGTAGTGTAATACAGTTTGTAAAACTGTTCATAAAAATTACACTGTAATATCCAAGGTACGTACGGTATTACAAGAAATCTTATCGGTCTGCAACGCAGCAATGAAAGCAGACACAGCCCTACCGGATATAACAGAAATATTGGCAAATTGGTACAATAAGTCATCGATAACTTCCGTGTAGATAAGAGCATTATTAATTTAATAATAATTTAGCACGGAATTTCGATTGGAAAGGACTCCGTCCTGTTGACCTGTTCATGTTAAGATAATGGCACTCACTTTTATAAATAATTTGAAAACCGCTTCTTAAATTAGTTCAAATTACACGATATAAAAAGGGTAACAATTAGTGCTGACTTGAGAGAGTGAACAAGAATTTCGGGGTTCCAAATTTGCAACTACTGTCGTAAGTCGTAACGAAGAAAATAGTTCTCCACAGGAAGTGCTTATCCCACCGTACGTATTGGGTAGTCGACGAATTACGAAAAGTTTGCATTTTTGTAATTAAAAAAATTCGTACTTTACAAAATGTATCAGCCCATACCCCAAATCCACTATAATAAATAGGATTCTATACAATATTCTACAATCTACAATAATGGAAGGATATTGTAGAGTCGAACAGATCAATGAATTTATCTATCAAATCAAGGATATTTATCCGGAACCTTGATAAAAATCTAAGAACGAAAATAATAACGTGTTTGAAAAGTTACTTCCCTTCGTGACACGTACATGATAGGCACTTAACTTTTGTGTTTAAAAACACCTGTTTTTCTTATAATACTCTGTACGATACGGTATTAACTTCTAACAAATGATTTTAAGTTACCATACTTATAATGTCTACTCAGTATGATTCAAGAAAGAATTCTGAAGTAAAAATAAAATACAGTAATTATTAACCCAACTTTAGAATAAAATAAAAATTTCAAACACAGGATGAATTTACTTTATCACAGTTGATTAAAAAAAAACCCTGGTGATGCAGACATGGGCGATAAATGCGCAAATTCTACAATAAATTGAAAACGCTGTACATCTCTATCCGCGCCCATGGATGCAAAATTTATTTAAATGATAATAAAATCACATAATAACTTGTTCTACTTAAACTTATTTAAATAAAACATGACGTAGCCGCCGTTATTTTTCTTGATCCAATATTATTTTATGTATGAACTTCATATCAACAGTCAATCATCATTCTCCTGTTTATCGGCAAAATTAGGCAATACTCCGTATTATTTTGTAAAAATGATTTCACCAACAGCATTATGATCCGCGCCCAGTCGCAAAATGCCGACTGCGACGTATAAATCGCCTCGTTTTCGTTTTATCACAGATAAATCACGATATGGATTTCATGAAAAAAAAAATTACAATATTCCTCATAGGACCTAAGTTAGAATATTAGCCGAGATTTCGTGTAGCAGAAAGTGGTCACGTGTCGTATCTGATGCGTTTTGTGTGTGTATCAATGCTAAACTCCCTTCCTCCTCGCTTTAGGATGGTAATCCTAGCTCCTCGTCAGAGATGACGCGTGTGGTACCACTTGTAGTACCTTACCAAAATGTTTCACGAAAACTCGACTTGATAATTATACGGTGTACGCGCGGTAATTAAAACTACGTAGCAAAAATCGATACATCGGCCATCGTAGCAGCAGGCACATTCTCCTCTAGGGGAAAATATACAGTCCATGCTAGAAGAAAACGATAGTATCGAGGTCGAGTATCGACTGCGCTAGTTATAATTATTTATAAGGACTTATAATGTGGAATGTCGATCGATATTTTATTTCGTGGGCAAAAGAAAAACCCGAGTTCCGTTCTCTCAATCGTTAGTTTTTGGGGGAAAAAGGGGGAACTACGAAATATACACTCTAAAAATGGAACGCGACTGAAAAAAAAAATGCGTCGAATCTAAACGGAACTCAAGTGTTTGCTCACAGATACGAGCGTGATGGGTGACTCGGGCTGCGAAAACCCTTGGGAATTTTGACGCAGGGCGGTCCTGCGATTCGTATCCGTGACGGGAGTGAGATGAACTCCGTCGGCCGACGGACCCACGAGAACCATGTTGCTCAGGTACGTGTCCTTCGTCATATCCTGTCTGGAATGTCTGGCGTGGTGGACCAGCATGCCGTCGGTGCCGTCGTCGTCGTCGAGAAGATTGGGCGGCAGCGCCACCAGTTGCGACAGGGTGGTGTGGTGGTTTTCATCCGTTTGAACTAGATCCATCTTCTGGTCGTCGGACGTCGCACTGCAGTCGGAGTTGTCGATGATCATGGAGTGGGATTGAAGTCCACCATTCGATCCTGCGATCTTGAGCTGGGCTGCTATGATTGGATACCTGCTGTCGGGAATGACAGTCTCCACTGGGAATGTCTGGAAACACAAATTCAAAATATTGTGTCTTAAACTAAAAATGACCGAGCTCTCTTTGCTTTCCACAACACAACTAGAGTGGATTTTCATTGAGTCCGGTCGCGTTGCGTTTTGTTGCGTTGACCAATCCCATACTGGGAATGTTCGACCAATCAGAGCGGTAAAACGCAACGCAACCGGGTTCAACGAAAATTCATCTTTAGAATAAAATAAGCTTTTTGCGACGTAAAGTTCGCGCCCTTCAGCCTCATGTTTGCACCAACCTCCAGTTATAGTAACCGGAGGTTAACTACGGACGCTTAACCAATCCGTGATCAAGCTGAACGACAGCGATTAACTGGATTGGTTCAACGCCCGTGGTTAACCCTCCAGTTACTTTAACTGACTTGCAATCCAACCTAATTTGGAATCCATTCTCACCTCTATCACAACTTGGGGCTCCATCCTGCTCAATTCGGTTCCCATCTCCAGCGAGGTGAACATGAGTTGAGGCGGCATTAGGTCGTGGTCCGACATCATGTCCTGATTCTGTGTCGATCCCGTTTCGTGACCGGACTTGTCAATTTCCGTCGAATGCAGGTGGGTGGCGGGAGAGTTGCACTTTACCGTGACCGGAATGGTTCCGGCGCTGTGCTCCGTCATGTGAGTGACGTAATTATCCTTTTTGATGGTTCGGAATTGGCAGAGCGAACAACAGAACATGAGACCCTCGTCTTGACCGGGATGTTTGTTGTTCAGATGGGTCTTGTAGGTGCTGGACTGGATGCACGCGTACGGACAGAAAGGACACTGTGCACGGAAACGGAAAAAAAAGGAGTATTTTATGAATAAATAACACCAGTTTTAACATTAAAAACAGACGCAAAATGTATGGGTAAGAGAGATAAGTACTCACTTTGTATGGCTTTTCGCCGGAATGCCGCATCTTGTGACGACGAAGGGAATTGTGATCAGCCGTCCTATAAAAAAGATGTAATGATAATGAAATCGACTCGTTACGTCGAATTGTTACGAGCGTAAATGTGGGTTTTCAGTGTCCATGTTTGATTGCGTTTTACCGCTCTTAGTCTTATCGGTCGAAGACCGACGTTCCCAGTATATATGATTGGTCAAACGCAACGTTTACGGACGCTGTGAAAACCCACCTTAACATAATAAAATTGATTGTACTGTGTACCATACGATATATATATATATATATATATACCGGATACGAAGAAAATCTTTCATTTTACGTTGCTTCGTACGGGGTTTTATTTTTTTAAATTACCGTAAATATTATTTACCTGTACTCGCACATAGTGCAAGAGAAAGGTTTTTCACCCGTGTGTTGTCGCATGTGCATCTTGAGAGTGCTGCGACAGGACGCAGAATAACCGCAGAAGTTACACAAGTAGGGTCGCAGTTTCTTGTGAACGGTGTCTTTGTGAATTCGAAGCATGCGCTTGTCCGAAAATATTCGGTGGCAAATGTCGCATTCGCCGCTTCGAATGGAGAACTGATGTTTCTTGTCCAGGTGAATGACCTAATATACAAAAAGGAGATTGATTCAAATCCGACGTCGTGGACGAGAAAGTAAAGTCTGTCATAGAGAAACGCCGGTCTATTGCAGACTACGATAGTTGCTGATGTTTGGCGTCACAAAAAAAACCTCGTCGATATATATAATGTAGTCTCTACGCTAACTTCTGTACCGTACTGTTAAAACCCATCATGCAGGAATAGGAATTACCCAACGATGTAGAAATACTCTACGAGAGTATTTCTACATCGTTGGAATTACCGTAGTACGAACATCGATTTAAAACAAGGTACGATATGAAAACACGGAAGATGGCGGACGAAAGACTTAAATTTCATAGAGTAATTGTAATAGCGAGTTATTAGAGACGTAACGTAAACGTAGTTACGTATCGTATGACCAGTTCTGAGCTTGTGCACATTGGATGAGCTACTAAAAAAATCAAAATAATGTGTGCAAGCTCATAACTAGTCATGCGTTTTACGTTTACCGTTTTACCAAGACTTTTAGCAAATTCACGTTAACGCTATTTTCCGCAGAACACGTTATTTCTTTCATGCGCCGTCTACGATTGTACCTGCGCGTGGTTCAAGCGCAGACGGCGTTTTATCGCTTTCAACCGGAATAACGTATGCATGAAATAAATAACGTATTCTGCGGTAAGTAGGGATAGCGGGACGGCTGCTGAAAATCTCTATTAATTTCCCCCTTATTCACTCTTGGTTTTACGTTACGTCGCAACTTCTAAAACTCGCTATTTAGAGACTTTTAGCAGCCGTCCCATTGTTCCTATTTACACGTTATTTTAATCATACGCACGTCAGAGCAGTTGAAGCGATAAACGTCGTCGTTTGCAGCGTTTGCTCATGGTCCAGGTACTTATACGCCGATGGCGTTTTATAGGTTCAACGAATTGTTCTACGTAAAATAGGAATAACGGGACGGCTGCTAAAACTCTAATTAATTCGTTCGCACTTCATACCTTATGATTTCGAAGTTGTTTGTTGGTTTTGAATCCTTTTCCGCAAGTGTCACACAAAAACGGTCTGTCTTCGGAATGAATTCTCTTGTGCATGTTGATCAATTTGCTTTGACTGTAAAGCAAACGAAAGAAAAGAGTTAAAATTGAATGACCAATGGGTGGTTGAAGCTTTGAGTATGCCTGAGAGATACTCAGAGGGTTGAAGAAACCACTTACGCCTATTTCACACCTCAGCGCACTTTTTACGTTTGATACTGACGCTGGACGCTGCACATGCGCAGTTCCAATGTCAACTTGGGAAATCGAAACTTGCGCATGTGCAGCATCCAGTGTCAACGTCAAACGTAAAAAGTGCGCCGAGGTGTGAAATAGGCGATATGCCGTACATCAAAATCCACGTCACGAGAATATATTCGTAAACGTAATGTTCCCGCCTCCTCTATAAACAAATTGGAACTCGAAGCAGTTTTTTCTTACCTGTAAGTCTTGTAATTGCACTGGTCGCAAGCGTAAAGTTCAATATCGATGAAATGAATTCTCCACAGATGAACTGCAAGATTTCGCCAACTTGGGAAGTTGGCGTTGCATTCTGGACACAGCATGTTCGAGCTATTTGCAATGTGCGTCATCCGATGATAGTCAAGATTGACTTTCGCTTTGAGGCGAACTACGCAACCTGCTACATCACACCTGAAATGTTTAAAAGAAATCGTTTTAGAAACTGTGTGTCGTTTTAAATTAGAATATTATTAATTCTAATGCATTTTGTTTCTCCAAGAACGCTATCTTGCGCTAGTCGAAGCTAAGCAAATCCGTTTGAAATTTACGTAAAGAACAGAACACTCATCAGCCATCAGCTGGTTGTACAAATACAAATTTTTCATGCCCCTTCACAAAACTATTTTAATAGGTGTTTTACTACGTATGTAGTAAACAGATTACTTTTCTTCAATGGTCTTGAATTGGTAGATTTTCAAGAAAAGTGCCATAAAGACTGCAATGATTAGGTTCATAAAATTGGTAAAATTTGAACGAAGAATGGCGTGAAGGGTGAAGATGATCGCATAAATACCTATAGTACAACCGTGCGTTTAAATATCGTATTAACTAATCATTATACGAAATACGAATCGTAATACGAACCGAGTGGTAGCTGAATTGGGATCCGAATTGGTGTTGGCCGTGCTCTTCTTTCCTTTGGCCTGGGAGCTCTGAACCCCGGCCGCGGTTGGGTTGCCTCCTTTGGGTCTACCTCGGGTTTTCTTAGAACTCGTTCCATTTTTACCCTTTTCCAAATTCGCTTTCGCCTCGTCAAGTCTGGCCCGAACCGCTTCGGATTTGAGCTTAAACTCCGTCAGAGTCATTGACGTTCCTTCCGGCAAGATGTAGTTGGGATCGTCGTTGGATGTCTGGACGTTAATCTCCTCGTCCATCTTATTGTAATCGTCATCGTGTTGAAAACTCACGGTTTCGTTGACTTTTCTCTTCGGACGAATTGGCACTAGATTAGTTCCGGTATCCAACGGATACCGGAACTTTCTCACGAAAGAATTCGTGTGGTCCGGCTTCGATTCTTGTTGGTTTGCGGTTTGTGACGGTTGTTTGATATGTTCGGTGCGCATGTGGGTTCCGCAGCTTGAGAAGTTTGTGAAACTTTTACTGCAGACGCCGCAATAGAATAGTTGGTTTTCCTTTAATAATTTTCCTTTATTTTTCCCCAAAACTTTGGGTCCGTCGCTCGATTTTACAATCGTGGCACCCAGCGACGAAATCACCCTGTTCGACTGATCGATCAATGCAGCAGATGTAGTTATGCTAGGTGGTTTCGGCAGAATTGGAATGCACGTGGTGGAAATGGGAGAAGCCAAATTTGAAAGTTGAACGGTGGGTTGACTGACTGCGTGGAATTTCGAATTATTTTTGTCTACATCGTCTTGTTGGACGAAGAGCGACTCCAGGTGCGATTCCCGAAGATGGTCATAGAGGACGCTTTTGGAAACGGCGATCAATTGACAGAGTCGACACCTGTAACAGGTGACGCTCTCCAGAAATATATCCAAGGTCTTGTCGTCTAATTTTGGGACAGCCATGTGTTTGGAAGACGAATCGATGAGAGGAAGAATTCCGGAGTCCAAGGATTTTGGAGTGAGGAGTCCCAGAGAAGCGGTGTTTAAAACGCTTCCGTCGACCGCCGATCTCGTTGGAGCGTTTAGCGAAGCCAGGGAATTAAGTTCTAGAGTAATTTTTTCGATGGTTGAACCGGCGAAATCAGGAGGAGTTCCACCAATGGGAGTGTGAGATTCCCTAGGCGATGAGTTGGTCGGGAGATTTAACTGGTGCAAAGCGTTGGCCAATCCCGGGACTTCTTGGTGGAGCGGCGGGGAATTGAGTTGCGGATCGTCTGAGGACGGATGAGACAGGACGTGAGACATCAGATGGATATTTGGCAACGGAAATTGTTCGAGCAGCGACGGGTGGATGATGCTGGTCATTGGTGTCAGGAGGGAACCCATTCTGGAATTGATATGGGACGGAGCGATGCTGTAGACGTTGTGGGAGGTCGATTCGCTCCTGATGGTGGAGAAATTGACGTTGGTGAGGAGCAGCTCGGAGGAGGACAGCGGGGTGTGACTGCTGAGGTCGAAGTGATGACTAGACGATAGACTGGCCGGCGAAGCGCCGCTTCTGGTGGCGGAACCGTCGTGCTGCTGCTGCGGCGGAGCGGGTTGGAAAGGAGGAAGCTGATTTTCATCGGAATTGGGAGATACGCTTTGGGTTCGCACCACGGAATTCTGTTGATCGACGTTGTTAGAAGCAACGTCTAAATGCGGCGACCACGGTCTGGTGAGACGAACCTCGGAATGCGGCAAGTGGATACCAGGCAAACCCTACAAAGAACAAAAATTCCTCATTTAAACAGCAGACAATATATCGCCCTGGCTTATTCGCGGCCACGAACTTCTCGAGTGAGAAAATAGATAGATGAAATGTATTTGCGCAACCAGCAACGTTTATCCAGTTCTCCAATGAATATAATGATGAGAACAACTACAGTAACGCAAGAGCCGAAAAATACACAGGGTTGGTAAATCGTGGAGATCAAGCACTGGATGTAGTTCAGGTTATTTCCAGAATTGGGTAACTGCTGACTAACTCGTTAATCGTTATACTAACTCGTAGGTTTTAAAGACATCGCTCGTTTAACTTGGAATTGTAAAAAAGGAATAAACCAGCATTACCTGTGTAGAGGTTCGCGTTGTGGGATTTGTGAACCAGAGGACAGGAAGTGGTTGGCTGCTGACTGGCGGTACCAAGTCCAGCTGGAACGAACTAGAGTTTCCTGTACCTCTCCTGCCGGCCGCCATTGTGATGGAGGAGATACTTGGAAGGGCCTGGGTGGACACTTGTGGCAGAAGCACAGCGGTGTTGAGGAATTGAAGGGGCGAATCAGAAGACCGATGCTCCTGAGAGGCAGAAGGAGAAGTCGGTTCTGGCAACAGCTGGGTTGCATTGGAAGACGAACCCTGAGAGGTGTAAGGCATGCTGCTACTTTTTGTCGAATCCATATATTATCTCAATTTTCTGAAATTATCATAGTTTTACCTGAAACATACGAAGAAATAACCGTCGAATTAAAAATAATATTATCCGCTGGAAATAAACCGGTTCTTCACTATAGTGGAAGAACTTTTATTAGTTTTAGGGTTTTCTTTTTCTTTTATATCTAGGTAAAAAAAATTATTATGTAAAAAATAATTTACTGGACGGTAAAATCGGTAAAACTTGGTAAAAGGTAAAAATTTTATGGTCATGAAGAAGGTTTAGAATTTTCAACATTAAAACTGCTGTACCACCATAATGAGAATGTAATAAAAAATGACTTGCTAAATGCAGGAACTGATCACACGAAATCTATCATGTAATTAGCTAGCCTATAGCTGCAGTCCCGAAGATAATTTCGGTACCGCGGAAAATGTTACCGCACATAAACTGTAGGCTGTAACGCATTCAGGGGTGGAAAAAACCTAGACTTTTTTAAAAAAAATTAGGTTTATTTTAGGTTATTTAGGTTTTTTTACTACTTGTACTTTTACGTCCTACCGAACTTGTTAATCTGAGCTCACAAACAAAAAAGT
>JAQFYH010000663.1:0-11555 GCA_034694405.1 Scolopendrellopsis subnuda
GGGTGGCGCATGCATCCGCCCTGCCCCCACTACCCTTCGAAAGAAGGATTAATAATGTGGGTTACAGTTGAAACATTTGTTTGGCGTTTTTCGGTCTCATATACGATGGTCACCATTGCGGACAAAAGAAAAAGTTTCACCCTAGGCAACAACGTCCCTTATTGGTTCCAAACTCGAATTTTCATCCGATGAAACGGCGTTTAATTTCCTGCCATTGGATAAATGGATATCGCCGATACTTACCGATTTGGAACGACTCATGCGCAGATGGGTTCCAACCTCGTTGCCCAGATAAGCCAAGAAACCTTCTCTTCGGGCTGTCTTGAAAAAGAGGCTGATTCTTGTCTGACTTGCCGCTTCGTGCAATCCGTCCGGATTTCGCACTTGGATGTACGATTGGTCCTCGAATTTCACACCAACTTTAATCTAAAATAAATTTGAAAAGTTTAAAATCGCGGTTACGGGACTTCCTCGAAATCCGTCTCTGATTTCGGTGGCGAAAAAATGTCATTGCTTCCGTTATGCACGGTTTTATAAACTAACCCTGTTGGCTTGATCCCTGGCCAGAGCCACTTTACGTTTCAGTTCCTTGATTTTTTCGGCAACGTCGACTCCCAAAACTCTGATTGCCGCGTATTTCTTGCCTAATCTGTCCAGTAACCTGCCTTCCTCCGGATCCGAGGATCCCAAACGATCCACTGCAAAAAAATAAATAAATAAATGTAACGTTTACTAAAATGATATTTTTGGGAAATTTGGAATTTCTTTTTCGATGGCCAGGAATATTCTCGAGATATATTCCATTGGGAGCAGATTCCGATTTGAATGTGCATTCTTATGATACGAAGTAAAGGTTTTCACAGCGTCTGCTCTGATTGGTCGAACTCCGAAGTTTATAGTATGATTGTGATACTGACTGGTAAAACGCAACGCGACAGAAGAGGTGAAAACCCACCTAGAGAGAGAATTTTCAGCTCCTACTGAGGCGATAAATAGAATGAACTTACGATATTGATTGGCTCGTTTGATGTTTTTGTTCGCGTCTTCGATATCCTTCGGCACTTGCTCGGCTTTATCGAGATCGTCTGGTAGCTTGTTCAGGGTTGGTTCGATTTTGTCCAATACGCGTTTGGCTTTGGCGTCCGCTTCGTTCGATGCGTTAATGGCGTTCCTGGCCTGATTTCCTAGAGAGTCTGTTTGAAAAAGTAGTAAGTTAGTAACGCCACGTAGCGGGTGTAAGAAGAATCTCACTTGCGAGGGTAACCGCCAGTCAGAATGAGATTTTTATGCGACCAAGTACGCCTACTTACGAATGGGCAGTTTATCCAAATGTTTATTGACGTCGTCGATTCCGTTCTTGGTGACGCGATTTGTTGCTTCCACGTCGTTGACGCCCTTTCGAGCCTCTTGCAATCGGGTCGTGAGATGAGGGTCGACGCGATCGGCCGCCTTTCGCGCCTGTTGCAACAGATCCAGGGACCTCTCCTTGGAATTCTCGGCTTTGTCGTCCAGACCATCCGACTGTTTAAAAAATAATTCAATGTCAAATTGAGCACGATTCACACGCTGTAATGCATCGTACTGAGCCAGACGTCATTCGTACGACTAGATTTTAAGTTGACGCAGATTTTTTTGATTTTCTTTCAAATTATCCGCTGCCACAAAATTTTACTTTTTACCTTGAGACCGGCTTCGTCGGCTTTATCTATCGCTTCCTTGGCTGCCTGCAGCGCTTTTTCGATCGCTTCGTTGATGTTTGCGTAGGAGTTGGCAGCCCTAACAGCGTTTTCAGTTGGGCCCTTGGTGTCAGCCAACAACCTTAAAATTGGATTTTTTTTATTTTCATTATAATCTCTTGGAATCGTCTTACGTTAGTAACTTATTCTTTTTTACGTCTCTTTTAAACTAGGAAACAAAAACTCACGCTTCCAGTTCTCTAGCCTGAGCCCATAATCTGTCGGCATGCTGTTGGGCTTGCAAAACCAGCGGACGGAGGTTTCGCAATTCTTTGGTCAGGTTTTCCAGTCCCTCCCTCATGGCCGCCGTCGTCTGTTTCAATCTCTCGCCGTCCAATCCCAACGCCTGCGAAACGACAAAAAAACCGACGTCGAGATATCGACACATTTCGCGAAACTATTTTCAAAAGAATAGAATTTGCGGCACGCAAGATGGATGCGAATGTGTAATTAACTTACGTGGAATGCGTTTTTGGCAGCCGCCAAGAGATCCATGGCCTTGTCCAGTAATTCCCGCGCGTCTTTGAGAACTTTACCGGCGTGTTCCAAATGCTGCTCGATTTCCTTAATTTTTCTCTATAAATTTTAAGAAGAAGTACTCAGCAAGATCGCACAACCGTATGTCGACATGACGTCATTTATCCAGGGGTTGTGCACCCGTTTCTTACCGGGCATTGGTTGTTAAAAATAAATGACGTTATTCTGGCACGGGTTATGATGTTCGTGAATTTAGAACGGACTTACCGCAACGGCAGGATCTTTGTTTTTGTCGTTGAGTAAATTGGCTTCGTGAGTCTGTCGAAGCGACGCCAAACTGTGGTCCTTCAATTCGTTTAATTTCGCTTTAATTCCGTCCAGGTCTAATCGGAGCGCAGCCGCCCTGTCTTGGTTTTCTTGTACGGGTCTGGCGAAATTTTTCGCTCTTTCCAGAACTGTTTAAAAAAGAAAACAGGGATTACAATGAAAAAAGCTCTCGGACTAAAGCATCTTTCAACAGCAGGTCAGTGCCCTTCAACCAGTGAATACTGACTGTATGAGTTTCATTATGAAGACTGTTGATACAGCTACTTCATTAATTTACTTTTAAATCATTAAACATTACTCACGGTCTTCGGCTCGTCTCTTTTCGTCGTCGGTTCGGAGTCGATTGGGCGTGAAATCTCGTTGCATGATCTCGTGCAACATGCGTTCAGCTTCTTGGAGAATGGCGTCAGCGTTCGAAACGATTCCTCCGCCCAAACCAAAAGCCAAATCGTGTAACTCGTTAATGATTGCTGTAAAAAACAAGGTTTTCATTTATATATTTTACAAACAGAGAAACATGCGCAAACAAAAACTTGCGTAGAAAGAATGAATGCGTAAATACGACGACAAACCTCTGATTCCTCTGATGGCATCTCTGACGAGCTGCTCGACTTCTAGGGCTTCCTGACGCATCCTATCCGACTCTGGAGCCACTTCGTCTTTGGCTTGAGACGCGATGAGGTCAGACTAAAACGGACAGGTAAATCAGTTGGGAGAAGTTCTTTCTCAACAGACACTACAAAAATCTTCGACATAATAGGTCTTTACCTTCTTTTCGGCCTGTTTACTCTGTTTCTCCAAATTACTAACTTCGACTATCAATGGAGCCAAGTCAATGGACGTATCGAGTCCCAGCAATTCCACGATTGGCTAAAAAAAACAAACAGAAGGAATTTCTGATCGTTTGATTCAATATTCCGAGAAAGTCGACACGAAAAAGACGAAAATCCTTATAGGGAGGAAATTTCCTAAATGTAAACAAAAAACGAATGTGAACGGGACTGCAGTTTACGAAAAACTGCGAACTTACCCGAAGTTGATTGCACGTCGCGTTCATCTTGTCGAGTCTTTTATAGGCGAAATAGCTGGAAGCGACGCCTTGCAGATCGCTAATGATCGGATCCAACATTCGTTTCAATTCGTCCGTGTCGTCCAGCAACGTATTAACGCAGGGGTCTCGGCTTGGACCGCAATCTACAAGAATCGGGTTAAATAAAGGTGTGGATTCCCGCTTATAACTCCTCACTTTCAATAAGGAGTATTATTTTCGTATTGGTTTTACATTGGAATTTAGTCCAGCGCAATCTAGTACCAAGTGACTGGCATCTACGTATTCAGCTTAAAATTAATGTGGTTTATTACCTTGGCAACCGTAATTCTCCATCAGAACCCATCGGTGCGGGCAATGGTCGCAACGTTCGCCGATAACTCCCGGAAGACACTCGCACTGACCGGTGACTGGGTTGCAAGTTCCGCCTTGCGAATAATCGGTGTTGCAGTCGCAAGCTGAAAAATCAGTCAAAATTATTATTACGATTTCTACCCACCTTTTTTTAAATTACAGATTCTGTAGGAGAGTTCATACATTGGGTAGCATTAGCATATAATCCTGTGACAGTTGTAACGTCCAGTAATTCGTGGCAACAACGCTGCAATTTTCTACCATAGGGACTACTTTAAAATATAAAATAATTGATTTTTAATTAACGATCCGACTGATCTTCAGAAAATACATAATAAAAACAAGAATTTGAAACGTTTTCGCGCAGACTTGCACCTCATCATCAAAAAACTGAAACGGGAAAAATTTCTGTGTTGTGATGCTCTGTACTCGTATTTGGTAAGTTCCAACCTTTTCTGAATTTTTCGTTCGAATCAGTTGTCCCTCTCGGCTTCCATACAAAGTGAAGGCTACTTTGTACTTACTGGCAATTAAGTTACTTACGGTAATATTCTGACTTATACTTTATACGCGCAAGTAAATTATTTTATTTTAATACAACCGACTTTACACCGAATAAAATGGAAAATTTTACGTTTCGAAAGTGCGTTCCCTATGCTAATATTGTTAAATTAGACCTAATTAGAGAAAATACTCAGGAAAACGCTTCAGAGTTCGCTGTCATCTTTTGGTATAAACTTACCGTACTTGTTAGCTATACGTTTTAGAATCTCATAAAGATGATCGTAAGGATAAGGGGTGGTTTCGTAATGTCTAAAAGGCGGTTGGTAATATCTGGTAGTTGTCTCGTGTCTAGTTGGAGGTTCGTAATGTCTGATAGGGGGTTCGTAACGTCTCCTTGGATCCTCTGTTCGCGTTGGAGGTTCGTAATGTCTCCTCGGGTCCTCGGTTGGAGGTTCATACTGTCTCCTTGGGTCTTCGGTTCGCGTTGGAGGTTCATAATGTCTCCTAGGGTCCTCAGTTGGAGGTTCGTAATGTCTCCTAGGGTCCTCGGTTCGAGTTGGAGGTTCATAGTGTCTTCGAGGGTCCTCAGTTGGGGGTTCGTAACGCCGCCTTGGGTCTTCCGTCGACGGCGTCGGAGGTTGATAGTCATCGTCGCTTCCCGGCGGAGGCAAGTAGTACGGTACGCCCTCACCTCGTCTCGGAGGTTGGTAGTGCGCGCCCGGTCTGATCTGGTCCCGCCTGGACGAAGGACGGGGAACGGAGTAGGCTGTTGTCGTTGTCGTTGGCGTGGTGGGGGTCGTCGTCGTACGCTTTCTGGTGGGTTGTCGCTTTCGGCCCGTTGTTCGACGAGGAGGAGTGTAAACTTGACGCTTGGGACGGCGACCCAGTTTTCCGAAAATTCGGCTCCTGGGAGCTAAAATCACGTTCCAAGTTTTCTCTTTACAGAACGGTGGTTTATTGTGTTAGAAAGTTGTGTTACGTTTCTCCATTATTTGTTATTCCCGTCACCTCTGATGTTATTTCCGATGTTGTTGTTGTTGTTTAGTAGCAATTAAGGTTGTAGATGTCTATTAGGCATTCGTTGAGTCGTCAATCCGAATGGGCGATGGCGAAGAGTCATAGACGATCAAGTAATTCCGCTGGTTTACGTAATATAGGATGGTAAGAAGCATTAAGACGTGTCCATTTTTGAAATGTTACTCTGTTCAGGCTGCAGCTGTGGTTGAATAAAGGGTGGATAAATCCAACACGTAAGTTATTATGTATGAATGTAAGTATTTCAGTGCCATTATTGTCTGAATAATAGCCTAATAGGTTAGTGAATAGCATCTGGATAGGTGTAGTGTGTACTGTGTACACTAGTACCGTACAGAGTAAATTAATTTGTGTGCGTTTTGTTATCGCTTGAACCCTATTAAAAGTCCGTGCTTGAACGAAGAATGGATGGATGAGAGTGCATTAGAAATGCAGACCATGATCTCGTAAGACCCCATCGTACCCTGTCACCCCCCCCCCCTCAATATTGTCCCATTGTACATCAACAACTGTGACTTGCCCTTCTATTACGGTCTCCTTATAATTATAATGAGACTAAATCCGTCCAGTCCCCAGTTGCAAAAATGAACGTGAACTAAGTTACTTGTTTAGGTATCGGTTCGAGAATCCAAAAAACCTTTTTTATGTGTGTTTTGCTTGAAAACTGTTAGTTCCATGAAGAGAAGAACGACGAAAAAAACATTTGATGTCACTCCGTTGCGAGAAAAGCTGCGTCCAATGAGTCAACAGTAGAAAAATTATGAAGGAAGAGAATGATAGGAAGGTAAATATCTTCTGCCTCGTTTTTTTAATCGTTTGAAAGCGAATTGGTATCAGGAAAAAAAAAGGAGAGTAATAAAGTTTAATCTCCGATATAATTATTCAGTTAAGTCGGTTTAGTTTTATCATCATACATGAGTAAAATTAGAATATGAAAAACTATTATTTAGAATAGATTAAATTGTTATTAATTATAAGTAATATGGAATTAATTTATATAACAATAATTAATCACATACAGTATACCGTAAATAAACATTAAACTACGTTGTTAAAATCTTCATTAAAAAGCTACTACTCTGTATTAGCACCAGTTTATTATAACTTAAGTTATATTACTAATACCTAAATATTATTTCGCTAATCTTCTTATTTTACTTTCAATCTTTTTACTTCGAATGCTCTTGCTCTATTATGATTTTATAATCGGATTATTTTCTCCCAGGTTGCGGTTTTACCGCGTATGTCTCGTAATCCACGGGTTACGAGAGAGTATCTTAGCGGAGAGCTCCAGGATCTGCTATATGAGTTGCAGAGCGAGCCACGTTAACCGCTCGCTCTGTTTTAAAAATCTTTCGTTCTAAATTCGATTTTGAACACAATAATTTTACCTATGCATCCTTCCGACGAGTAGCTCCAATATCCGTGGATGCATCGATCGCAGGTTCTGCCAAAAGTTCCAGGCTTGCAAGCGCACTGACCGGTGCTGACGTCACACTGGGCGTCCTCGGACGCCTCCCCGCAGTTGCAAGGAATGCAACCTTCGCAGGATTCCAGTCCCCAGAACCCGTACTATCAAAATAAAATGGGGTACATAATGAGTACGATCCTTCGACCTGCGACCGTCGGATTCTGGTTGTTTTGATTTATAAAAAGGCTTTACTTACTGCGCATTGGCTGCACAAAGATCCAATCACGTTAGGATTACAGACGCACGATCCTTCGTTATGATGACATTCTTTCGTTCCGCATTCGTCACAGGTGCATTCTGCAACAAAAAAAAACAGATTTAAAGAGGCCGCCATTTTGAAGAGAAATTTCAGTCTCTGAAGAAGAAGTAGATCATCCAATCGACCACGGAATATGCGTTCTTACTTTTGCAATCTTTGAGGGAGATGGCGTCTCCGAAATATCCTGGCGCGCAAAGCTCGCAGGCGGAACCAAAAGTGTTGTTCAAACATCTCAGACATTCTCCGGTGACCGAATCGCAGCTCTCGATGCTGTTGGAGTCGATGTTTCCGCTGCAGCTGCAGGGTTGGCAACTTCCTCCGGGCACGTCGGGTCGTCCGTAGTAACCGGCTCCGCAATAATCGCACCTGGCTCCGATGTAACCCGGTTTGCACTCGCAGCGAATGTAGAGTCCGTCGGTCGAGACTTCGCAGGTGTTGGCGAAACTGGAAGCAACGAGATGGTATTATGATAACGTACTGTACGCCACGCCAATGCAGTCAGACTAGTGTAACTTCAAAGTCTAATTTTTACGAAATATCGTTTAGCTCACCTTGTCAGAAATAAGAGTATAAACTGCGACGTAAAACATCGGAAACTACGATATCTCATTGGTGGGTAGCTTTCAATTTATCATGTGAATGATTGAGGTCTTCAAATTGAGTGATTTTTTTTTTAAAAACGGAGTCTGTCCTAAACGGAGTATACGAATTCTCGTAACGGTTACAAACGACGTGAACTCGCAATAATTTGGAACTTTTGCATTCAGTAGTACGGTATTATTTATAAAATTTTTACAAAAAATAAAAGAAAGTTTTCGTAGAGATAAACTTACTTGTTGGACATCGTTGGCAATGGGCATGCGCAGATCAAGCAATCGTATATCGTTCCTCTGGTCGCATCTCCGTGGAAGCCCACGGTGCACCGATCGCAATGATCGCCAGTTGTGTTGTGCTTGCAATCCTGTTTTCGAAAATGAAGCATTTCTTATTAAAAACTTCAAGGCGGATTCCGTTTTCTCGTACTACACCCAGATTACGTCAGATATCACACGCGATCGTGTGACGCTCAAAATTTTCAATATTTCAGTTTCATACTAAGGAACTGCGGATGCTCACCAAACATTTTCCGGTAGTTTTATCGCAAGAGTCCGCGTGACCGTTGCACTGGCAAGGCAGACAGTATCCTCCGTAAGGTCCAGTCTGGATTCGGTAATAACCATCCGCGCACTCCTCGCAGGAGGAGCCCTTGTAGTTGGGAGGACAAGCGCAGTGTTCCACGCTGAGGGCCTGGCTCGAACTGCGATCGTTCGCGAAACGACCAGTGGAAGCGGCGATATCCAGTCTCACTCTTTGCAATCTACGAAGAATCCAGTAAGAATTTAGTTAAATTTTTCAAATTGAGGAAGAACAACTCTGCAAACCGTTTTAGTCACTATTAGCAAGAATAGGACAATATACAAAGAATACGGCACTCAGATTGAGTGATTTCTGATCGTACGAAAAAATAATTTGTTAGAATGATGGTAGATGGCGTACAACCACACGAGCGAATTAAATCGAAGGAAGAAGAGCCAATCAGGAGCTCGCGCAACTCTAGCGGTATATGCAGAAAACATTTTTCCGTACGATCACATTTTTTTGTGAATCGTATTCTTCGTATATTATCCTATTCTTGCTATTAGTCAGTAGACCTATGGTACTACAGTACGTCCACTGGCTTATTAGAGGGACTACAAGCTCTAAAAACGCAAATGCTTCATTTACATGGTACAGAATTCTTAATGTAAGTAGATTTTACCGAAGAACATCTTTAGATCTATCGCTGTGACTTCACTATCTACAGACGACGACTCGTCAAGTTTTCCGTAGCTGCTGACGAAAAAAAAAAAACCCTTTACCTGGCTTCCTGGGTGGAATCGAGATACGACGCCCTGATGAAAATCTTGTCCAATTTCGACAGCACCATCATCAATTGTTCTCGGGTCACTGAACCCCTGGACAAAGTGGTGAAGCTGCGTTCGTTGATTTCGAATTGAACGATCAATTCCTGATTCGGAGCCGGTTGGTCGCTGTTTTCGTATATGATGGTGATGTTGTTTCCCTGTTTAAAGAGAAATCAAGAATTCATATTGGAATCGCAACTTTTACTCGAAATAAGAGTGTGGAGATGGCGTTACCATCAAGATGACGTCGGGAGACGTGATGTGGCCTTCTTCTCCGCCAAACGCTTCGATAATTTTCAAAGAATAAGACAGATTCCCGCCGTATGACGTCACCTAAAACGATTAATGCACAGTTACGTGATGCCTTCCTCCCGTAATTGGGCGCTTCAAGCAACTATTAAACTTTTTTTTACC
This sequence comes from Scolopendrellopsis subnuda, assembly GCA_034694405.1. Taxonomy (NCBI): domain Eukaryota; kingdom Metazoa; phylum Arthropoda; class Symphyla; family Scolopendrellidae; genus Scolopendrellopsis; species Scolopendrellopsis subnuda. The sequence goes on from JAQFYH010000663.1 coordinate 9,569, forward strand.
TTGTTGTCCAGAAATTCGCGAGGGGCGGAGTAGTACAGAATGGCTCCTTCTCTGAGATCGTGAGGCGGAACCATCTTGATGGTGTTTCCTTCCAGGCTAACCACCGCGTCGACGTGGTGTTCGGTGACGAGAATGTTGTCCAGTTCCAGATCCGTCGAGGTCCAACCGTCGATGTGCGAGATCTGAATTCCGAAAATAATTTTACATTTTTTATCGATTGCAGGGTCTTCATTTTCTTTTCTCGCTTTGGGATCCCGACACTCGAAATCCCGACACTTTAAATTCCCGACATTCAATATCCCGACATAACAGCTGCTGAAATCTCGACAGAGCAAATTCGCAAGCGGGGTCCCCTCGCAACTCGGAACCACTGAGCCAGTAATTGTCGGTCGGGATAGAAATAAGCGAGTCACTGTATCGATTATTTTTTGTATATAAATCGTTACCTGACTTCTGTAGAAGAAGGCACTGTTGCACCGGTCGGTCTTTCCAAAACAGAAGCATTTGGAACAGCCTTGCGGATTGCTTTCTTCCAAATTGAACGTTCCCGGTTTGCACTGGTCGCACAATGATCCATAGACGTTTTCCTTTAAAAAAAAAAAAACAAGTAAATTATGCGTTTATACAATGTATAAACGCACAGCGGCCCCGTAACATTGTATTAGTGCATTACATAAATGAAAAAATAATTTTCCAGCAACTTCCGGTTTGATTGATCGACTTCCGGTTTTGAATTAAACTTAAAAATACAAAAATTGTAACGAATTCGTGGACTACTTAAATCAAAAAGTTGTTTTTCAACTACTTCCGGTTTGGTTCATCTATTTCCGGTTTTATAGATTGAGTTCCGGTTTTGTTGGGAACATTTCCTATTTATATGAAATGTCAAAAACATTTAAAACCGCAAATTCTCTACGTATAGCCCTTCGCAAGTTATTCAAATTCATAGCAAAAATGGTTCAACTTCCGGTTTAGGGTTCAAGGTTCATCCTAGAGGTCTGAAAATTGTTTTCCTACTTTTTATACCGAACACGATGCAAAAAACCGCATGTCTCCATCTATCAGCGTTCAAAAGTTATGGGACCTGACAGACAGACGGACGGACAAGACAAACGAAATAGCGCCCACCCAACGGGCCGCTAAAAAAGCAACAATAAACTAATTAACGAATCAAGTGAAACTTGCGAAACACTCGCGATTACAATACTATGTTTTTATTATTTTAGAATGGACAGAATTGTGAAAAATTGATTCTTGACGTCATTCACGTTCCCGTGGCTAAGCAGGAATGCAAGACTCAAGAGATGACGTCAAGCAATGTTGACTGGTTGGAGTTTGTCAGATCTCGATCCACTTACCAGAAATACGTCCTCCTACCATACAAGATGAAAGAGAAACCAATGACACTGGACATTGATGGAGTAATATTTATTTGCATCGTTGTTAAATTAAAAAAAAAAATAAATCCCCGTCATTACGCATAATGGAATCAAATCCTTACCGCTGTTTTATTTAGGAAAACATATTTTATTGGATTAAATTAGATTAAATTAACTGATTTGTAAGACAACCGGAAATATACTTTTAGATGAGCATATTAATTATGCTTACAAGGGAACCTTCGAATCTGAATAAAACTTGTCAGAATTATCGAGGTACTTAGGGATACTTAGGGGTACTTACATTAGTTGCAAATTCCATGGGGTGGGGAGATACAATCATGCATACAAGTTTTCCATAAAAAACTGCATGTATTTTATGTGTTACTTTACATATTGATATTATCTAGCCTATGACTATGACTATAACTTTAACTGTAACTATTATGGGAAGAAAACGTTACCCTGCCGCCTACCATAATAACAGTATGCTTAAATCATCCACATTTAACGATGTTTTTTTCAATGACTACATTTTCCATCAAAAATATGCATGTATAATTACGAGTATAATAATACGTGGAGTTCTATGGAACATGATCATTTGC
>JAQFYH010000664.1:0-11553 GCA_034694405.1 Scolopendrellopsis subnuda
AGCCAGCACCCCACAGGCAAGACCAGGATCCCAGTTACCAGGACTGCTCTTGCCATTCCGTACCCGCAGTTGCCCTACCTTCAGGGACCCCGGGTAGGCCAGAATGCTGTTGCCCGTGATGCGCTACTAGGAGGCTACCCCATCACCCAACAGATTACACACAAGTATAATAGGAAAAAATTAAATACAGGTACCTTATACTGTATAACGGTTACCGCAGATACTTATTTTATTGTAACGATAATTTATAATATTTATAATAATAATAAAATTAATGGATTTGATCATCCAGGCAAAATTTGGGTCCTCTCAGAACCTCTCAGGATCCTTTGGATGGACTCACTTCGCGGACTCGCCAACCTTTTGGGGTTGATGCTCAAGGAGGATGGAGCTTTTAATCCAGCACCCTAATGCCCCACTACTCTGCAAATTACAGTTGCAACAACAAACGATAATATTAATGGATATTTTCTATAGAAGAACGCATACTGCTATAATTTTCTATTTAGTATTGAGAGGAACATTATGCAGAACTATATAAGTACAATATTGTACCAGAATATATTATAGGTGGCATATGACAGAAAGATTACATATTTTCGAATCGATAACTGCATATCATCTTCCTTTAGCCTATACGTTGTCACTCACGAGTATTATACCAAGTTCAATACTCTGCTGTGTTAGTTGTTTATGTCGTATTCTCATGTGCATCCGGTAAAGCATTATAATCCGGCAGTGCAGCGTATTAATAGGAATAGTAAAGAATGCAATATACATCTTAGAAGTAAAATAATATAAAACTAAAACACCGCTTTGATTATGCATGCGTGTGTATCCTGTGTACACTATGCAACATCAGTATAATTTCCAACATGATACAAATCAGGTTTCAGCGTCATTCTGCTCACAAGCGATATCCAGTTCATCAGACTTCATTATTTTGAGCTTTCTAAAATATGTACCTCGTTAAACTCCGCCGTATTCTTTGAATAAATCAAATTTTAAAATATTTCCTATTATCCATTCAGCAGCCTAATTATGTACTAAAAGTAAAATTCATTCCTCTTTTCCGGTAACACCTTAATTTCTTTGGGATTTTTTAATCTTGCATGAAGAAAAGGAGATGGAGTGTGGGGTACTTCGATGGTAATCAAGAACTCGTCATCGAACAATCAATGTTTGGCTAAAGTCCAGCTTTAAGACTATTATATGGAACCGCGTGATGGGGACATTCTCAAACTTGAGATAGCGGCAGCGAAGTGAAAAATGTGAAAAAAAAGCCCATAGATTCTATTAGGCGTAGTAAAGATGATTTAATACATTTTTCAATAGAAGAGGACTGAGGGTATGAAGTAAAGACTCTCAAAGAATTAATTACCATGCAATTTAATGCTATATAGAAAGACATCAATTTTATTTAAAGCTCTAATAAGGGTCTTTCTTACAAAATTTATATGCACGCTGATTCGCGAAGTTTTCAAACGTTTCTCAGCCCGTTCCTAAACTCAGGATGCCAAATTGCTAACCAATAAGGAACATTTTTAGCACAATTCTTTACACGTGTAAAAGTAGAATTTTCTTTAACTTTTAAGAATATCATTTTGATCATTAAGAAATAGACTTCCAAAATAAAGTTACAACTCAAGTTGTTCAATGCTCTTCCAGCCTCAAAGAAACTTCATTTATAGGAAATGCAAAACAAAAAAAAAAAACATCATTGACTGAATGTTAAGGATATAGTTCCGACCTGTTAAAATCAATTAGTTTTCGAAAATCAAGAATTATACAGCGGTCTGGATGTCATGGCAACATCCAAAAATGCTGCTAGATTTTTTTAAGAAAAATTTAAAGAAATCTCTTTCCTATAGAACTTCAAAGAAATATTGTGCCGCAATATTTTCAAAAAAAAAAAAGATATGAAATCGTGATAACAATGAGATACGTTCGATTTATGCTGCTTAAATGCATACAGGTAGGTTACGCACGTGAGTGAACTAAATATTGAAATCTATATACAACGCTGCGCAGGACATCCTCGGCACTATTGAGCTTTTATATAATACTAAACACGTCGACTCAGGAGTTTGGTTATTAATTACGTTTTTGACGTATTACATGTGGTGGGTTTGGAATTCGTTGGCCAAAAGTGCTAACGCTCTCCTTGTTTTCTCCTCCCAAAAGAGTAAAACTCTATAGCAGCAGTGCTGCTCAGATTGAATTTTCTAGGCCATTTATATTGTATAAAACAAGCGAGTCGTGATGAATGTGATGAAAGATGATTGTGACATGTTGGTATATAGAAGGATATTCTCTTCTTCATTAGCATTTTCCTCGAGTCCCTTGTGTGAGGACTGATTTGGAAGCTTTTGCTGCGGTGCTTCGTTCGTGTTGATATTAAACTATATACTGATATAATATTGACTGGTGTAAGGAGGTGAAAATAATATTTCTTTAAAAAAAAGTTAGACTCATTGATTATTGGGCAAAAAAAAATAGGTGGCATCAAAAGCATCAGTAAAAGCAACAGTATTACATAGAGTATGATACAGAGAAGCCTATAGCAGTTGGGTGGAATCTGAAGGTTCGGAAAACTTTCGCTAGGTGGTTTTTCTCTCATACAGTGCACGGAGTGAAACTCTCTGCACTACCGATACACGCCGATACGCATGCGTATCGGCGTGTATCGGTAGTGTTAAAATGTGATCATGGGTCAACCTTCTGCTAAGTCAGAAAACTGCCGCTTGACGGACGCGCCGACGTGTGACCAAAGAGAGGCGTTGCTATAGATTCGACCGAGCATTTTTTCACCGTTTTACATTGGTTTGTAGAAGATGTGTTGCATACTCAAGCTCTAAGTTATATATCAATTGTTGGTGAAAGTTTAAATTTAGAGAACGAGCAACGAGTTCTTTTAATTTCATTTTTCGTACGCCAGCATATCCAGCTCCAAGAGAAGGTCCGAGAGCCACATTTTTCTAATCAAGGGGGGTTCATGTCGCAATTGACAAGAGCGCCCTCTATCCTGTCTCGTAGTAACTTAATCAGGATAGGTAACGAAACTCGCTTCCGTGTGAAATCTCGCGGAAGAACAGTTTTGGTCTTGGGGACTGTCTCTATATACGGGGTAGCGTTCGACTCTCAAAAAAACAAAACAAAAAAAAAACAACAAAAAACAAGAAGTATGCAGCGAGTTGTAGCCTATAAGTATACGGGTTCGTTTTTGATAAAATTAAGCGAAAACCTCAGCAGATTAAAGATCCGAATCCGTAAACAATAATGCATATGCACATAACACACTTTTGGCAACATTCGGAATTGAATTGCATTATTTCTGTTTACTTGGTTTTTTTTTTTGCAGCCACTGCATTTCAAAGCAATTGCATTGAAATGTAACGCAGCAGCAGCTCTAAAAAATAAGACATGTTTTCCGCATCAAACTTACGGCGAATGGCTGGTTTAAATCAATGAATGCAATTCTATTTCTCATTTCATATACAGCAGCAATTCCCCATTTTACCGATACCCTACGCATTGGAATGACAGGTCATTTTGAGGAACATTGAAAATTGTGCTTATCATCTCTGGGGACTTTTTTTTATATATCCGTAATGTTCACTGCTTACAAAATATATGTATGTATATCTATATATATATTGTTATTATTCCTGCTGATCATCGTGAATGTTATCCCTATTGATTATTGCTTCATACTTTGACAAGCGAAGTAATAAACTATACAAATATTCATCCCGATGACTACTGGGAATGAATTTTTCCTATATACGAATATATTGACGGAATATTGCACGTTGATATTGTTTGGCAGAGCGTGTTCTAGTATATCCTTCATAAAATCTCTATTTCCTGTTTCTGCTGACATAGCGAATGCACTTTTTTATGAACAGTCCGTATAACCCTCTTAAATTATGACTAGCAAGCCGCAGCAGTTCAAATTGAAAAAAAGGGCAAATACCCTGCGATATACGGGAGATGGCACGAGATTATAATAGTATTATGAAATATTCATAATATTCATGAATAACTTGATTTACTGCTGAATTCGAAATAATGCATATTCTTTTAAATTACCTACCTAAATGCTAGCGAATGCAATTTTTAGGGAACCTGTAAACTTTCGCATAATTGTGTATTCGATATCGCAAAACAGCAATGTTGCAGACATGGAGTATAGTCAATCCCGTTACACGTATATCGAAATTGCTTCGAGCAAAACTCATTCTATTTTGATCTATTTTGATCTGTATTACATTATATTCTCTATAATAATGCGATATTTTGTAACAAGCTTGCAAATCCATATAATGTTACAATATTACAGCATGAGATGTTCTTGTTTGCCTCACTATTGCTTTTGATAGGAAGTTGTGCACATAATTGACTGCATGCAACGATGCAAAATGGTTTCGATTAAAGAATATTGTATGTTTCGCAGAAACACAGCAGTTTGAAATTTAGAAACCAAATTAGATATTTACTGCACATTTCCCATCAGCTACACTGCCATACGCTTATTCGCGACTTCGAATATAGCCTATGACTGAAACATTCTAAAATCAGTTTCCGAGAAAATTCGGTATTTTAATATACGGAAAAATAAAATGGTTTGGAGTTATTACGCGTTTTAAAAGTAAGTTATTTGATGAAAATTTTATGTTGCAAGACGTATCTAGTCGTATATGCTGACTATATACTCCAAGTGGCCTACAATATTATATAAGTTTTAACAGTGTGTTATGAAAAAAGAGCCCAACATTCATTGGTATCAATATGTCGAGTTTTTTTTTTTAAAGGTGCTCATAGGCTACCATCCAATTTAACTAGGGCCTAGAAATTTCTATAACTCATACTCCGTATTTCAATGACTGAAGTCTCAATTAAAGATTTATGCTGACAGTAAAAAAAATTCCTCACTAGACCTGAATAAGAAAATTCTTAGTTCAAGCTATTTCAACGTAATTTCATTTACAACTCCGAAGTATTTACAACATAAAACATAGGTAACACCCTCATAGTTAAAATCTAAAACTAAATTTAATGTTTCAATATTGAATAAACGCGTGTTTTCTTTTTTTCAAAAATTCAATATCTCATACTTCTGTTTTCAGATTATTTTTATATAAATCTCAACTTAATAAACAAGCAGCAAATGATTAAAACTAGGCTGCGTGTCGAAGAATGTCGAAGTCATAGGACTACTATGCATAAACACCCATGCTCCGGTGTATTAATTATGTGAAGAGTTTGTAAATGTACGCTTTCATTCTAAATGAAACTGCTAACTCGCTCTCATCAATAATTCTTGTTAAAACGTGTTCATCCGCATGTCGAGTGAAGTGCTTAGTTAACTATTGCGTGACGGTGAGTCTGAATGGTTTTAATTTCTAATTAATTAAAATACGTGCTTATATAATATTACGAACCTAAAATCTTAATACCAACAGAGCATTTTTCTCCATCTCGTTATACAGTCTATATAATAAAGTACCAGTTTCGCGACGACGAGGGTTTAAAACGAGGACGTTTAATCCTTTTCGAGGAAACTTCATAGCGGAGACAATTTTGAAGAGAATTATGCTTCATGCACTTATTAGAAGATTTCTTATATATCCCATTAACGATAATCTTTTGAATCACAAAATTTTTAAATAATAACTATAGTTCAGCGCGAGGGCAATACTTCGTGGCCTTGCGAATTTATTCATTAAGTTACTGTTTCTTGAAGAAAATATTTTTAATAAATTTTGTACGTGTACTCATTATAGTATGATTTTACATTTAAAAAATATAAGTTGGGCCTATTATGCCGGAAAATTCGGCAATTTATTTCATATATTTACCTATTCGAGGTGAACTCTATCGGTATTTATCGAGTATTTTACCCATTTTATTTTATTCTCTGTATAGGTTTTCATTCTTTTTCTCAGTTCAGTTTTTTCTCTGTTTAGATTTCCTCAGACTGTTTGTTGCCTTTCTGCTTTGGTTTTGCGATGGCTTCCACAGCTTCAGCTACTCTTTAGGAGGTCATTGAAACATATACCTTTCTTTGTTTTTATTTGTTAATTTAAGTTACGTTGTAAATTAACTTATTTTTAATTGTAATGGCGCCGAATTCTACACACTTTTCGTCTTATTAAAGCTGAGAATCTCTTTTATGCGTGGGTTTTTAATTTTCATTAATGTACATAAGCTTAGCATTTTCACTGAATATTTTTACACTACTCATATACCCAGTACGGAGTATACCCATACTACTTATCGTTGGTATTATTATAATGACGGAAGCCTAAATGTTTGAATCCTTCAAATTAAACTCTGTCTATGTCATTCTCTGCAAACTGTATAATTGAATCCGCCCGAAAATGGGTCTAACAATGATCCCAGAACAGATGTTGCGTTTATATAAACTTAACTCCCTTTACTCCTGATGTTATGTTCTTTGTTGTCATTTGGTTAATGCGACTCTTGTCTTACTTTGTAATGTAAAGAACGACCATATACTTGAACTCAATTCGATTTTTTTTCCGAAAGGGTTAAGATGACGAAAACAACTTGGTTCAGCAGATGTCTTTCGGCTTCTTCCCGATAAATTCTCTTTTTCACTATATTCGGCCCCCGCGTATAAACGTAATTTACTCTCAATAGAGTAATTGCGATTTAATAAACTGCTATACGAAGATAAGAAATTAGTAGTCGACGCTGATGAAGACTGCTGCAACGCAGCGGAATGAGAATAGAACCAGATGGTCACTTTGGCCAATTTTCCTTCTCTTCAGTGATGAGTAACAGAATTTCGTCACGATTTACTGTATTATGTACTGTATTATATCAGCGAGTGCATTATTTGCTACGTGGAGTAAAATCACACGAACATTGTTATAAAATAACCTTCAAAAAAAGAAGAAAAAAACTTGCTCTCATGAATTGCGTTTCGCTGAAAATTGTATGTGCCAACATTAAAAAAGTCATCTAACTCAACTTGACGATACCAATTAATTTTTTTCGGCGAAGTTAAAAAAAAATGTACTGAGATGGAAGTTAAGAATTTGGACATCATCCAAATTTCTTAACTTTCATCTCCGGAAATTTTTTTTTTAATTCGATCAATTTATCTTAATAATTTTAAATTTAGCATTATCAGAGAAATTGAATTTACTGCACTATTCTTTAGCATTCTTTTGCATACGCAACACACAGCAGCCCAATTTATTCTTACAGTGTCTCTAATTATCTCTCTAAGTTCATATCTAATTTCTTTCTTCTGAATGAAGCACGCATTTAACTGCGGAAATATGCTTATTATATTTTATTCAGACTCAAGCAGATGTTGATAACAGAGAAAGTTTTCCGCCCCAACCAGCAGTAGGTTTTGGATAAGGCATTACTGCGTAATATAAGTTCGACAAATCGACATGGAACTTCAAACCTATGTCCTGAATGGAACCATGGTTACATCATTATTTCGTCACATAATTTTACCACACAGCATTGAAAATAATCTATTATACGCTTATTTAGAACACTCATAGTAGCCTACTACTGGTATTGCTCCGTGTAAAAATAGTTTGTTTATCAATGACGGTGTAAATGTTGAAAGCATTGAATAGCAATTCAACGAAGATACGTAATAGTAAAATTGGTCAAATAGTAAAATATTGGTCAATTATTAATTTATTACCGAAGTTACTCCTACAATAACACGGTTGAAAAAGATTCCCTTCCACGTCCTGTGCAAAGCGTATAGGCTAAAAATTAATCTGCCTATGCTTCTGGTAGGATTTTCCATAACGTATTGGTGAATAACAGTTTAAAAAAAAAATTCTTTGCCGCGGAAATGGGATTTCTATCACTGTGCTTGTGTTCATGCCTGGTGCTAGTTTCGTTATGGGAATCGACTCAAAAGACGAGTTTCTCAGTTAACACTAATTATACTTCACAAAACAAGTTGTATAATTAAAATCTTTATTAAGAAAATCGGTGTAAAACGTCCTGTGTTTCTATCAGCAGGTAGACTTTTATTTTTTGGCGCCCTATATGTAACTTAATATATTATGACGATATTATAATACAACCTGTCTCTATAGGTTTTCCATGTTTTTTTTTATTATTACAAGGGTAGTATTATACACTATGTGAAAATGATTGCTGCCAGTAAAGTTTTACGGGTATAATATACCGAAATCACCTAACCAGTGTTGAGTGTATAATATCTTTGTGTATATTTCTATCATGTATGAAATTTTATATCCCCTTACATGTCTATATACGAAGTTATTATGATATAAAAATGATTACTGACTCACAAGAACTATATACAAGTAAACCGCACCTCTCTATAAAATGCCTCATATCCCGCATTATATTTAATAATAGAAACGCGATAACTTGGTCTGTGCACCCAAGTTTTCATTTTAAAATGTGTAACGCGAGAGAGGGAAAAAGTTCAGGAAGGTAACGCTGCTGACTTTTCTTAGCTTTAAGACTATATTAAAGGGTTTTTCGGTTATATTGTCTATTGCTTAACATAAGGAATTGTAAAGGGTGTGTAAAAAATACCCAATCGTAAGTTAACTTCCATCAATCACGTAAAAACATTATTAAAATATTACGATTACGAAGAAGCATAAGTTAGTTATTTTAGTTGTATTTTATTAGCAGGGTTTTACTAATTAGTAATTACAGTATAATATTGATTTTTTTTACCAACAAACGAGCAAAAACAATAAAAACCAAAGAGAGCACATAAAATGATGCAGTGAACAGATAAACATGATATGAATATATCTATCAGCCTGTTTTAAACCAATACTATTTATTATTAGGCCTACTACCAATAATTTTATAATATAACCATGCAACCACCTAATTTATGATATGTATGACTCGAGAATCATAACAGATTGTCAACTGATAAGTTAGTAATTGTGATGAGATTACGATGTAACTGAATTAATTTGATATCGAATTTCAAACATTATAAAATAACCCTTTATATCTTTCCCAATAGGAGTCTGCATCGAGATGTCGTGACGAGAATTTTTTGTTTCTCGTTATTGTCTCGACCGAAGTTTTTGTGTCTCGATCTCAAAAGTCGAGACAAGACGAGATCGAGACTCTGTCGACATAAAATTATTTTTCATCTTTCTTTATCAAACGTTAATAATATTTTAAATAGTAAATAATTCAAAGTTGTTAATGTATTGGAAAGAATGTACTTTCCAATCTAGGCACAGAAAAATTAAAAAATAGTATATTTTTAAAGTTGTTTTCTTTCCGAAAGTCGAGACGAGATTGGCCTAATCTCTGATCTCTTCTCGACAACTAAAATGATATCTCGGCTTCTTCTCGACTTGCGAAAAGTCTGTCTCGATCTAGTTTCGTTCTCAAGAGGCGAGATGTTCTCATCTCGATGCCTACCCCCATTTCTCTGCAAGGATGGTTATAATTTTATTGTTAACGCTTACTAAGCAACTGACACAATACCTTGTAGAACTCCTAGATACCGGTACCTTGTACTTGTATTACCCTGGATAGTCCAGATCTCCTTTCGCCATGTAACAACCTTTATTGCCTTAATAACCTAGCAATGTTGGGTTACCGTTCTTGAAGAGGGTTTACTCGCAATCCTTTATTGAGAAGAGCTGTTCCCACGCTGATTGTATTGAGTTTGAATCACTATTTTACGCTGGTGTGAGCTCAGACATTTATATTGTACGTCTTTGGGATTTCTGTATACGCAGGTACAACCGTATATGTTTCGCGAATACGCTTTAGTAAACATCGGTCGCTTATTCCCCTAAAAGGGCTCCATAAGCTGAACCACAACTTGCAGTGTGCGTTCGACAATTTTCTGAATTCGAGAAAACGCAGAGAAAGTTGTCGCATATCCTCTAGGGTCTTAAAGTAAGAAAGTCTCAATCCTCTTCGTAAAATGATTGTGAAAGGTTAAAAATAATGAAACTTTTCATCTGATATTATTTACTTCGGAGAAATATAATTTGGATTCAGAGAATAAAGTGAAGAATTTAGTTTGAAAATTCGCAGAACGCCTGCGAAATTTTCTAAAAAATAAAATCAAGTTTTATACTCGCTTAATTTTTCCTCTTTTTTTTACAGACACCACACCTAAAACTGTACACCAATACTGTACGAATAGAATACAGTATTTTAATAGTCTGATTCTCCGTATAAATAATACCGATACCGTATGAGTTTTTCAATCATATAGAAGGCTTATGAAGTGACATGAATCACTCTGCTCGCATTTCTGGAATACTTTTCGATACCGTACCTATTATTTGTTGCTCCGATAGTGGTTTCTAAGCTCTCAACAGGAAAGCTTACCTGCGAAAAACATGGCAAATTGGAAAAGGAGTTTGTTCTTCCGGTTTTCCGTGAAAAAATTATAACATGCTGTATTCTGAGAAAATCGTTCTTTTGGTGTAGAAATAATATTGTAAGCCTCTTATTGCTTTTGTCTATGCTTTTGCCAAAAACTCAAAGGTTTAGACAAACTGACAAATCACAACAAAATAGTATGTTACGGTAAGATCCATCCTGTTCATATTACAATAAATATATTTTTTTTCTGGTATTATATAGGCTACAAATTCCTTTTCCACAAAAATATAATCTTCTTGTCACCGCATAAAAATGCTATGACAAATTGAGCGAAAAAAGATGAAAGAGATAAAACAAAACATGAAATACTGTATTGCCATAAAATAAAAGACCTTCATTGAACTTTTTTTCTTTGGAAAACTGTAAAATGACGTCCCTGTAAAAACTGAATTTCAATGCATAAACGAACTGTTTTGTGAGAATAGTCGAATTCATATATTGGGATTATAATGCATATAAAAATCCGCCGTCAAATATGATACTATAGTCCCTACATAGGCAGAAAGCATAGCAGTTCTGCTTAAACAGGACGTTGGTGAATGGTGACTTAAATACGATTATTTAACTATTATAATACTCTTGTATAGCTTATTAGCTAACTTATAAGCTCTTAATATATCTATAGTACGAAGTACATCCGGATGCATAAATGTGTGATCATACGCGGAGTATAATATTGTATAGCTCTATAAGTTAATACAGTCATCATTATTTCGAAAGCAGATCCAATTTCACCATATCAATATTATTCATAACTGATATAGTGAATTCAAAAGTATATTCTTGTATAGTAGGCCTATAGCAGAATATAGTGTATTTCTGTCGCAGTCGAAATCCGATAATATAGACCAACAAATACGAAGGGTATTCGGAAAGTAAGGACCCGGTTATCCGCCGAACAAAAATGGAATGCTTTTCAAACTTTTCAAAATATACAAAAGTTAGCTTTGCCTATATACTGGTCGTACCGGCGGGGGAGCGTTCCAAAAAAGTCGTCATTGATTTTTTTCAAACCGCTGCGATCCAAGCCAATTTTTCATATGGGTGACGGGGTGAAGAGGTTGTAATCGCTAGAAGAGGCCGAGAGGGTGATCGAACAATTCCCAGTTGAAATGATCGAGCAATGCTCTA
>JAQFYH010000665.1:0-11553 GCA_034694405.1 Scolopendrellopsis subnuda
AAAAAAAACCGGTTTTTTTCCGAAAAAAAAAAAAAAAAAACGAAAAAAAGCAGGAAAAAAAAACCGAAAAATACTCTTTTCCGAAAAATTGGGAAAAAAAAACTACCTTTTTTTTTCTCGGAAAAAAACCATTTAGAACCCTATCAGAAATCGATATGATAGATTTCTGGTAGTACCTTTGTGCATAAAATTTCTTTGCACCGTCGAAATTACATAATTTGGAATAACCAGGAACCATCGCTTATGCAGGAACAGATTACCGTAGGTCAAGAGTAACTTCTAAATATTGGTGCGCGCATTTTTTTTTCCAACTTTATAAAAAATGACGCGGAATACCTTTTTATGAACCAAAAAAAGCTATTTTGTTATACAAACGGTGTGCAAAAATTGACAACAATACGACTACAGGAAAATGGTTCCAACGCGAAAAGAATATGACGACTGACGTATAGAAGAGTTCGTTTGCTGGATGCACATTTTTTTCCCCCTTATTCTTGACTCTCTATTTCATTACTTTCGATTTATCGATACTGATGTATCGATGATCGAAAGTAAAAAGCACAATCCTGCAAATTTGAAGCGCGCGGCAGTTTTATTTTTATTGGATTTTAGCAAAAAAAAAAAAAAAACGGGGGTAACGCGCGCGGTTTGGAGAAACGAATATTATTAATGTTTCTTGGCCTTATATTCCTGGTAGTATTAATTCATTCAGTAAGGGTAGTATTCTGCTGCATTTGTGACAAGGTTTCGTAATTTTTACTGGATGTCGTACTCCGAATAATTTGTTCATTCAGCTCTAGTGCAAAAATTAGAATAAACTGACCGAAAAATCGAGTTAATATGTTAGAAAAGTGAGGCTGGTTTGAATGAAAACGGAACCTTTAGTTTTTAAACTTCGCTGCTCCAACCTTCAATTACCCGGGAATTGAACCTACCTATCATAGAGTCATCACAGAGAAACGACACTGGAACATAAACCATTTTTATTCATAAAGTACATCTGGCACTACAAAAGAACAAAATCAACCTAGTTTCTATATCTTACATTGTGGATAAAACAAACATAAAAATTATCAAAACGATGCATTTATTTCGCTTTGATATTTAGTAAAAAATGTGTTGTTGAAAATGTTTCTTTTTTCTTATTTGAATGATGTCAAATAAAACGTTCTCACTGCGACAAAAGTGTTATACAGATGCACCAAGATTTTATGTTTCAAACTATCTAGATTGTAAAGAAAAAAAAACTTGAGGGGAAGAAGAAAATGAAAAAAAAAAGTCAAAATTATATCTTTTTCACCCTACAAATCAATCTACATTCATTTCTTAAGTTCTATATTTAAAACAACTGAACTCTATAAACAGTTGCCTGGTTTTTGGTTTCATTCATAAACTTCTTCCTTATCCGAGACGTATTTCACTATATCTGCCGGCCTCAGCAGTTTTTCGGCGTCTCCATCGGGGATCTCAAAGCCTAGAACACAATATGAAGTGATTACTACTTTGGATAAGATTTCCACGACTATTGACTCCGTGGTGGGCACTTTGTTTTTTCCACTGGCCACCAGAAGCCACAACTCAAAAGGGGAAAAAATCCGGAAATATGTATATTATAATGTATAGCAGCCAGACATGCTATAAACTAACAGAATGTGATCCATTTTGTCACCGCACTATAAGGGACGGAGTTTGTCCTCTCATAGGCGGCGGAAGACCACATTCACGGGTCTTGCGGACTGTTTGCGAATAAAGGGCAGTTTTCAAGAGAAGGGGGGGGGGGATTGTTATGGAGTACCGTAGTACGATATACTGGTGAATTTGACACCAGGAGGAAGGGGAGCCCCCCAGCCGCCGAAGTTAATTTCTTTTAAATTCAAGTCAAAATTCGTGAATTTTTAAGCACCCAGACTCGAAAAAATAGGTTCTGTGTGCTGTAGAAAGTGAAAAGTTTTTGAACTTTTTTTCCCGATATTTATAAGTCATTATATTAAATTTACCTAAATATAAAAGGAAAAAAAAAAGAAAATAAATAACAGGTAATCGAGTGGCCACATATTTTTTCGAAATGGCCACCGATGTGCCCACCCCTGATCTATATGTTTGATTGTTGAAATTTACGGAGGTAAACCCTTTTTTTTTCTCACGTTCTTGCGATATTTCCAATCCATTGCATCTCACACACCACATTCTCAGTGGTGGAAACCATGTACAGTAGCACATCGTTTACAGCTTGTTTTTGAACCCCACCCACAAAAAGTATAGGCTAGTACACGTGAGTTTCTAGCATTTGTAAATAAAATAACAGTACTTTCCACTTTGCTATCATACACTACTTCCTTGCCTTCACGGACAAGAGATTAGCTTGGGATATCTCCGTGTGTCCCACGCATTTTCAGGTGATAACTTATGGTGACTAAGTTAGGACTATATATGTTTAGTGGGTGGCGATTCATAAACAAGCAAACAGTGATTTCCACCTGCTGATTCTTGTCAATTTACTCTATACTCTCATATTTTCAAAACCAGAGGTTGTATCAACTATCAAGTATACAAAAAAGTAACCAGTGGTTATCTGACCATGCACATGCCAGCATGCACTTTCAATTTGGGCCTGTGGGGGGAGACAGCTGAGCAGGGTTATTATTGAGAGATTGGAGTCCGATCAAATCTGCCTTGGCTCCTTAATAAAACTGTGGTGGCTGTCCTACTTAGTATAGGTTATGTAGGATTCCAATATCCAATTATTACAATGTAATTTAAAAGGACCTATTCTAAAGTCAACATGGCTGCAAAATATGCATCCAGCCTGCGTTTTGACTGAGGGGGTGAGGGCTGGGGGGGAATCCAACCTCCTCCTTTATATGGAAATTCCCTTTTTTATATTCCCCCCCCTGCAAGCTGCTCGATTCAAGATGAAGGCTGTATGGATATGCATCTTATTCTTTACACAGTCCGAATTTGAAAAAGCAATATTCAGGTCAGAATGGCTGTCCTGCATATTAGCAATTTAATATTTTATTAAAAAAAAGGGCAGTTTACCAAATTCATCTTCCATTGCCATTATGACCTCGACGTGGTCCAGGCTGTCTAATCCCAAATCATTCATAAAGTGTGACTCCACCGATAGCTGTAAACAAAAATAAGACATGTAAAAACCACTTACTTAAATCAATTAAAAAATTTAAGCAAATTTCGAAGTACCTTGGTAGCATCTATTTTGTCGTATAGTTTGAGAACAAGCAGCACCCTCTCACGAATAAAATCTATGGTAAGAGGCGGTTTTGAACTGTAAAAGCGTACGGCTATGCCGCTCTGCTGCAAGCAGGGACAAATCTGAAAGAATAAAATCAATACTGTAAGTACCTTGTCTGCCGAAATTTTGTCAAAATTCTTGCAGACGGTCAAGACTCGGTTTCTGATTTCTTCTACTGTAGGTTTTTTATCATCAGCAAAAGTTCGTATCCAAATCTGAGGTACAGGACAGATCTGCAAATAGAGCCAATAAGAGCCTATTCCTTAGTCGGTACCACACCACTACAGTATGAAGTTGAAGTCTACCGTCAACTTTCTGTTAGGGTATGTCTACTCTAGATGTACATTGCCAATTTCCTCTAATAAACTTATACATTTTTTTAGTATCAGCTTTTAGGAGAATCCTTTTATTAATTTTTTTATTCAATTTAATAAAACCACATTACACAAATAGCCTATAGATGTATGAAGGATAATCGGCATTCGAAGCCTACAGAGAGAGAGAGAGAAAGGGTCTCAAGTCTCTCAACGGTAGATCACATACAACTACTAACTGTACAGTGGCACACCAAACTCTCTAGATAGAGGTTCCTCAGGACTAATAAGCACATGCAATACCGGTAGCCTATATTATCAATGCATATACTGCAAGAATGAATCACATACTAGCCTATAAGTTATTACTCCCCCAGTAAAAAACCCCATGATGTATGATAGTTTAGTTCAATGACACTGTCAGCAAAGTATAAAGTTTTGTCTCAATGATGACTCCATATAAATTTCAGTTTTATTTTCTGTGATAACTAGCCTATGTATAAATATTTTCTGTATACCTTTCCCTTGAGGGAAAGTCTGTGATAATAAACTTTCTAGGCTATTCTAACTATGAGAATGTGACTGAATCAAGCTTGAAGACAAGCCCTGGGATCTTATAGCTCTGTGGTGCTAACGTGGGAAGTTGTCCCCCGCAAAATAAAAGCACCTTTTAAATGCATGGATTTAGGGAAAACGATAGAGAGATATTTACTGAATATTGAGAGCCCAAAATTTAAATTGATTTTTGCCCGACTCTTTTTTTTCCACGGCACCTGCACGGCGATGGCCGGGGAGTTGCGTCATTTTACTTACTGAATTTGGACTAAATAGCGACTTGGATCGGAATTCGGACGCGGGTTTTTGAACTCCTGAATTCACCAACTGCAATGTAGAAAACGAAATTCTTGTAGTTTTTCTGCTGAACGAAGAAAATGCGGTTAAAAATACACACGAACTCCTTCTGAGGGCGGCCATTTTCTAAAGTGATTCGCAGAGCCACAAACGTATCATAATTTGAAAGAAACTTTACGTAACGCGCACGCGTAACATGAAAACTACGATATTGCGCATGCGTTTATCACATTATCGATAAAAATTATTTTTTCATAGGAATTTAACTACTCCAATGCTTTACAGAAAGAAAATGTTTGTTAAATTTCATTTAAAAATTGCAAAAAAATTACTAACAAATATGAACAATTTTTAAGATACATTTATAAGGTAAATCAATGATTATATAATTTTTGCAGAATATCTGGCAAGACTACAGACAGTCCGGATATCCGGTTTCTTTCTTGAAGCGCACAGCGCATGTGCAGAAGGATTTTTCGCATGGACGCGAAGAAGGCCTAAATTTGATCGAAAATGGTACGTAATGATCTGAATTTATCTTTAATCATCCGATTAAATATTCGAAATTTATTCGATCATCGTTATTGTAAGCGTATCTGTGAATCTGAAAAACCTTCCATTTTTATTTCTAGGGAATCGACATTTGTCATAAATACGATCGTAATGTGCGACGACACGCACCCAAGAGCAAGGATGTGTATTTATTGCTGCTCGTTAAGGTAAATCAATTTAAATTATATTCTTTAGTTATTTTTTTAAAAAAAGTGATCGAAATACCGTCAAATGCTTGTTAATTTGCGTCTCCTTAAAACTTGGGGTGTTAGTTAGGCCTAACACCGCCGGGAAGGGGTCGCCACCACAAAATAAACCACGTGGCGTAAAAAAATGTGGAACCGAACCGGATTTGAACCTTGGGAACAACCGTTGAGAGTCGTGTTTTTTGGATCGCGGGAGGGGGAGCATAGCTGGTTGAACATTTGTGGTTTGTTAAGTCTGTGTTGATTGTTGACATCTTTATCTTATTTCGTTCGTTTCAGCTCTACAGATTTTTGGCTCGCCGAACCAATGCAAAATTCAACAAATTGGTTTTGAAGAGACTGTTTATGAGCCGAATTAACAGACCACCCATGGGTTTAGGAAACCTGGTAAGAAAATTAAAAGTTTCTAGTTTCGACCCATCCTAGGGTAGGCTACTGAAGCTTCCGGGTGTTTTTCGTGGAGATGACATTTCACATTTGATTTGATTAAAATATATTATCCAATATGTCTTTTTTGCAATGGACACCAAAGCTAGTTGTTAAGGAAGATTGTTGATGTTATTTCTCAAATTTGCTTATTAGTTGCATCAATTTTATCAGTGCGACTTATTGTTGTTGATGGATTAATTTGCCAGAAAATAACTAGCCTATCCGGGTAGATGGTTCTTGCTTCTCCATTATTTATTTAGGAGACGAAGAAATTTAGAACGATGATGATTGTTACAGGTTAGACTACAAAATGAACCCTGTTGAAAATATTTAAATTTGTATCTGAGTTCTTCCAATGGTCCTTTAAAAGTAAACAAATACAATTTAGTGATATGATGGATTGTAAATATTTACCATGCACTGCAGCAGTTTGAATGTTCGATATAGTGAAATACAATATTTAAATTTAATCTTTTTTTTTTACAGGCGGGAAAAATGAAGCACCCCGAGAGGTGGGACAAGACGGCAGTTGTTGTTGGAACCGTCACAAATGACACCAGATTGTACGACGTCCCCAAGCTGAAGGTAAGTTTTTTTCATCTAAAAGTTTTAGTCAATTCTGCCAGATATAACGGTGATGAATCTTACAGGTTAGACTTCAAAATGAACCCTGTTGATAATCTTTTTAACTTCTGAGGCTAAAATTCTAAATCATGTCACTTGAAAAACAAATACAGAATGTGGATATTTATTGTATGAATTGTTACCTCTTGTTTGTAGGTTTGTGCACTTCACGTGACTGCACAGGCTCGCGCCAGAATCTTGAAAGCTGGAGGAAAGATTTTGACTTTTGACCAGCTTGCGGCTAAAAATCCATTGGGAAAGCATACCATCTTGTTGCAAGGTGAGCTACCTGCAGGAATGCAGATTCATATTTTGTTGGCATTATGGGCCAGTTAAATGTAAAAACTCTCCATACAGAAAGCTGTTCACTCTTTACTTAATGTTTTTTTTTTCTTTAGGCCATAGGAATACCCGCAAAGCTTGCAGCCACTTTGGACGAGCTCCTGGTCTGCCAGGAAGTCACACCAAGTATGTATTCGTTGTTTTGTGTTTTTCCCCTCCACACATGGAATATATACACGTAGCGTGACATTCTTAAAAATATTGGGAATCATCGAAACAGTGGAAACATTGACAGAATTTTGACCAAGACTGCACATTCTGTCCGTGAAATGCTGCTCTTGTATGAGTTGTACATGTAATCTTGTGGTATGATCTGCCCCTCAAGAGCTTGTTCTGCTATCCTATTGCGTTTCGAGTGTCTCACTGGGCAAACATTAAAATAACTTGTCTGAGAAGCAGTTGGTTATTTCATCAATTGTAATAAAATGGCGAGAAACAAGCATTATGTTTCTATTACCTATTAATATTTATTTGGATTGTAGCTGCCAGGTTCGAGTCCTAAAGAACGCAAAAAATAAATCTTGATAAACCTTCCACTTTTATCTCCTGACTATGGTTTGGCTTCTGGATGATCCACCCTGGTGTCGATTTTGGCAAATACTTGGGTGGAATGTCCTTTACTGGTTGATACACAAACACAATCAATTGGACCCCCATCCGTTTTGAGTAATCATACGAGGTGTGACAATAAAGTTCGGTGAATGGTCTCGCTGCAACCGAATGGGTAGTTATTACGAAACGACAGTATAACTACCTTATAGCTGGGTCTTTTAGCTACGTCTATGCCAAATTTTGGCCTGTTTGCTTGCTCCTGTACGCCGTACTGTGCATTTGTTTGCGCATAGGTTGTGTTCGTTTGTCATTTTTTTGAAAAAGTCGAAATTTCAGCAAAGCACAAGAAATTTTGTATCAAGCTTGAAAGATAACTTCGGAAACTCTCGTAACAGACTATGGATATGCTGTTGTTACAATAGACACGTGTTTGAAGTGATTAGAAAATTTCTGTAATGGCCTGTTTGGACCAGAGCTCGAATTTCTTCATTTCGCCATTCATTCTACGAGAGTTTCTGAAGTTATCTTGTCAAGTTTCATACTAAATTTCTTGCGCTTTGCTGAAATTTCCACATTTAAAAAAAAAAAAATGGAAAACGAACACAACCTATGTGCAAACAAATGCACAGTACGGCGCACTGGAGCAAGCGAACTGGGAAAAATTTGGCATAGACGTTGCTAAAACTAAAAGACCCAGCTACAAGGAAGTTATACTGTCTTTTCGTAATAACTACCTGTTCGGTTGTAGTGAGACCATTCACCGAACTTTATTGTCGCACATTGTATAGGGTGGCGCTGCGTTGTCCCCGACGCTATTGTATGACGTCAGATTTGAAGATATTTTCTTCTTTTTTTTCCAGGCCTTACGTGCGATCTAAGGGAAGGAAGTTTGAGCGTGCTCGTGGTCGAAGGAAGAGCACTGGATACAAGAAGTAAATCCTGTTAAAATGCAGAAAGAAATAAAAAAGTTGGAAGGAGGAAAGTATCCATATAGTCTCTTTTTATATACCGTATATAGCTTCTCTATACTGGAATAATTCGTTTGTAGTAGAATTGGGGTTTTGATGTAGAAAGAATTCAAAAACGATGCGTGGAAGATCACTGTTGTATTTTTTGTAGTATTCCTAATAATTTTGGAATCTTGGGATACTTACTTTATCCGTACATAATCTATTGAAAGCCCGCAGAAAAAAAAATCATAAGACAGATTCCTGGTCTTGATGTTACAGTGAGAAGTTCTAATTTTGGCGAAATAATTACGTTCACCTGGCCGAAAATTTTCGTAAGGAGTAGGTCATCTTGAGCCAAAAAAAAAATATGATCAATCAGTTTACTGAACTGATACTGGTACTTGAAAAGTCGAAGCCAATTTTCAGCATATAAAGCACAAAACTTCGTTGCTTATTTGCAAGCAACGGTTCTGTGCATAGTTTAAATTTGCTGTAGAGTAGCGTCCACATCACTCACCCACCTGTACCCGTACCATTTTCTGAGGATTAACTGTTCCACTTATTCATACAAAGATTCATAACGTGGTGCATAAAAATACAATATTTTATTTCAAACCTACTATAAAATAAAAATCCTATCTGTTTGCACTTAAATTTTTGAATAACAATATTATCTCAGGTTTATTGCTGCAGTAGAACCAGCAGCATTCAACGTTATTTCACAATACATTAATTAGTTCCTATTATATATGTTTTCGTAAAAGCTACATTGTATTAAAATTATTTTATTAGTCCTAGATCCTAGAAAAGAATAAAGAATAACAGTCCATACAGTACGGTACCGTATGGAGTATATTCAGTTATTGACTTAATTATTGGCAGTCAGGACTAGTTTTTATTTCGAACCTAATACTGTGTTCGGCGTCTATCTTTTCGAAACTTTAAAATGACGATGCTCCTGCTAATTTGCGAATTTGTTCATATGATAACCAGAACGTCAGCGACCATGGAGCCTGCAACAAAAACGATATCAATTTTTTTTTAGAATACCACCATTAATTTTTCTTAAAAACAAAATGAAAAAATCTAAACGTGTGACTGTTAGTGGGTGTATTTCGCACAAAATATGACGCTCATTACAATGTAGGGTATAAAATTCCAAAGAAGTACCATTCGTATCCAGATGGGAACGAAGCCCTTGTACAGCGCGAAAAATCCTTCGTTTTTAACCGTTTTTACCAAACAGTCGATTGAAGATTTGTAGAGAAGATTCCTGTAAAGAAAAAGTTAATTTATATTCATAAAAATTGAACATCGATTTTGATCAAGTGAAATTACCGTATGTACGGTAGTTCGTTCATTCTTTCATTAGAACCTGTCTGATCAATTTTTACCTGCCGTTTTTGTCGGTTGGTTGATTCATGTACCTGGTTTTTACAACGTCGGCTGGTGTACCCATTGTTGCTGCTACTAGTCCAGATGCTCCACTAGCAAAATTTCGAGAAGAAAATTTTACAACTACAGTACTACCACCAGAATATCTAAACTGAAAACTTAAAACATTCCTAAATACATCGTTTACGCAGTAACTGTTCGAAATCGAAAGTGAGGCAATTTTGTTACTGTTTAAAGGTGGGTTTTCTCCGCTTCCGTCGCGTCGCGTTTGACAAATCACATACTGGGAACGTCGGCGTTCGACCGATCAGAGCGGTAAAACGCAACGTTTACGGACAATGTGAAAACCCACCTTATTTCGTCGCCAACGATGGTACTAACGTTGGATTTAGAAATGTCTTTTCAGGGCCAGATAGGAGGTATTTTATTGTAATTTTTCTCTGCAGAATATGAGGACTATTGAAAATGCGCTATAAGCACTCGTGTTGCGTACATCAGCAACTTCGTTGGCATTAACGGTAAAAAGAAAGCATAAATATATCAAGCAGACTGAGGCGACGATTCTCAAGTGGTCTCTCGCATTTAAAGAAACAGCACCAACTCTTTTTCTGCCGCGTCCCAAAAGCATTTTAAAATGAACGTGTTATTATTTTTAGCTTACCTGGAGAGTGTGTGGGTGACGTAATTATCCTTTAGAGAGGTATGATTGAGAATTAGTCTTTTAACAGTGTCGTAGGTAGCAAGATCTAAGGGAAAAAAATCTCAAAATTAGGATAGTGGCGTTGCTGGTGACGTGCTACCATCGAAAATCGATTGGGATTTGTGGGTGACAGTTTCATAGAACACGTAGGAGAATTCCTACCGCTCTCCACATAGGTTCATTTAAAGCTGCTTAGTCCAACTTATGATCGATTAATTCCGCTTTATATCGATATTACAACATCGATTCGTGACACCGTGGGAACGCAACGCAGCGTCTCTCTATCGACATGAGACGCCGATAGTGACTATCGATTTTTATAGGGTTTGTCGTTACACGAAACCCCGGTTGGACTATATGCACCTTTAAACAGTATTAATACGAGGTTGATTTGTTTTTCCAGACGACAAACGCAGTTTACGATCACATCGACAAGAATGCCAACTACGCAACGCTGAAGAGCACGAGGCACTACGGACCAATGGTTTTCTGTCTAACTTTTAACAAGAAACTCGATAACTTGTTCCGATATTATCTACAAGAAAACAGGTAAATCATTGATTCATATTTACGAACATTATTATTCATCTTTTTTCCGACCTCCCCTTCGCGGTATAACAATACTAGAGTACGCCTAAAGAACAGTACATAGCCATGACAGAAAAGGTTACAGATACCCTCGCGCATTAATTGTCCTGTTTTGCTAATTGTTTGTTCTATTTTATTTCCAGGATTGAAGAGTGTATTCATTTGATACATTTGTATCGCCTGATTCACCCAACCAGCAACTTGGCTGCTGTGAATCCACTCCCAGAGGATAAAATTGAGAGCATAAAGGTTTGTTTCAACGTTTCCACTGTGTTTCTCAGGTGCGCAGCCGCTTCAAACTTCGCGCAGCAGCAGTTTTCAAACTAGCAGTCGGTAATTCGCAGATCCCCGCATTCTTAGCTATGTGTTGGTTTGCATTTTCCCACGGATTTTACTAGGCGCTGCAGCTCTACTCAGGAGCTAACTGTACATTCCTTACTCCCTAGTCCCTTTCCAGTGTACGCCTCTTACACTCGTAGACTTAGTTCACTTTCTGCTACAAGTTCGAAATTTTAAACTAAAAAGATGGTACAAGTCGCAATTTTTTCCCACAATTCTCTATGAGAGAGAGAGAGAGTCTTGTCTCATCTCAGGCAGGCAGTCTGTAAAATGAGACTGCCAGGTTTCGGCAGCCATTTTCATCAACGAAATCCAATATGACGCTCAGTTTTTGTATGAATGGCTCAATTTAAAACATGAAGCGGATGAAGTAAGAAATCGTTAATTTGTTTACTTTCAGCTTTACGTTGAACTGGAAAGTAAGATTCGTCATCCCCTCGAGCTCGCCATTCAGTCC
>JAQFYH010000666.1:0-11542 GCA_034694405.1 Scolopendrellopsis subnuda
AGTTTATGGAAATTGATCAAATATTTACCGAGATTTGCGGGGCCAAAGTTGCCCAAAAAAATGAAACACACTCTTAATGTATTTTTGGAAAAACAGAGAAGTATTTTGTACATTGAATTTTATTTTTCTCGAAATACGATTGTTATTTTATTGGGACCTTTTTGCAGTTGGCCAATGGTGTAGTCTTGACTAACGTCACACGCTAGTCAAGCATGATTTCGAGCAAAATGGCGATATTATTTTTTTGAAGCGGTAATAAGACGATTAATTTTGACAATTTTTCAACAATAAGATTTTCTCGTGGAATGTTGTAGGTAGGAAAAAAAGCTTAAAATAACGTTGTTTTCTACGATTTCCTTGATTTCCTCCCCCCTTTAAGCATAGGTTCCGTTCGAGATTTCGAATATGGTGTACCGTACCGTTTTGTTTGTGTCAACGGTCACTTTGATCCTTCTTTTGAATGGTAGTAGGGACAGGACGGTGGAAAAATCTGTAACAACTTATATTGATTGGTCATCTCCGATTTAAAGCAATTCATATTGCGGCTTTTGAATATAGGACGCAATTTTGTTTTCATGTTCAGCAGATTCCCTGTAATAATTACAACATCCCGTAAGACGTATTACGTACAAAATATCCTTTTCGTTATCTCCTGCATTCGGTGAGTTGGTTACATTCAACACAATAATACATAGAGAAAGATAGTGGAGATCGGAGGGGTAGGCTATTTGAAAACATGCAGACAAGCGCTCTGCTGGACTGGTTGAGGTCCGCGCAGTTATTACTATATGCGGGTGATACGACACAAGACTCGGTTGCATAATCCGGTAATCTAGAGTCCAGGCAATGGCAGTAATGACTTTAGTCATCGCATAATAGGATGTCATGTGTGTATTCCACGAATATTCCTGGTTGGGAATTACTCTGGGCTTAAATGTACGGAATACGAGTACACATTGCCACTGAGATTGCAATATCTAAATTGCTAACGTATTATATAGGAAAACTCATAAACGCGGTTAGTATGAGTATAGAGAAAAGAAAAATTGTTCGATGATAAGACTGCCATTGAACTGGTTATAATCTCGTGGATTTTAACTGTAATGAATATGTATTAAGACGGGATCATATATTTTCCTAAAGTTAAGCTGACCAAAATGAAAATTGATTTATACTACATACAGTAAATGAAATATTTAGAAAACGACAAAACGTGCGCGGTTTAAAGTGAACGAGATTAAAAATGCAACCTCAAAATTCACGTTGACCTTTAGTCTATTATTCTGATTTGAACTTGGTATTATGTAAGAAGTCAAATTTGCAAATGTAATTAAATTCATAACTCAAATATTTTGAATTTAATTGTCATAAATTCCATTATTCAATTTGAAAGGTGAATTATATATCTATATACAAAAGTCTTTGCTGTACACAGATGCCATCAGGAATGCCACATGCTTCTGACCTGCTGTAATCCAAAGTGAATTTGGAAGGTACAAAACAGACATTTCTTAGGTTTAAAATTAGTTTTGGGTTTTTTAAAGCTTGTATATATCACTATTTGTTTAACGATTGAAAAGTTCTGACGTAAGACTAAGAGAAGCGGAATAAAAAATTGCTACAAATTTTCAACCTTATCGGTTATAACCTACTGTATAATTTAATATCGTCTACCGTTGTTTTAAATTCTTACTTCTTACCTTAATTATACGAAGTAGAATGTTTGTGTATGGGAACTCGAGTATATTGAATGCTGTGGTTAATCGAGTGGCGAGGGATATAAACTTTGCAAACTTTATCTCCAACTCTTGCATACAAAACTGTGTGCTCCCGAGTGAAAGAGGCGGTATAAAATTTATTTATTAGAATCGTAAAGTAATTTTTTCATAGCTAGTTGGAAAGTTTTACCTAGCTCTTTATGGAAGTATTTTATGTACACGCAGTAAATAGGTATGTGTATACATAAAACCTATAGAGCACATCTGTGTTAATTGGGGTTTCTCTATTGCACCCCGGAGTACATGACTATCTACTTATTGTGTTGCCATAACTCAAGCGAAGGTCCGTCCCAATCCACAGGCCACAATACTCTGAGGCGTTAGGGTTGCACGTATACCGCAGCTGCAAAAAACATCCCTTCTTTTCATGCGAGAGAGTTTTTATAAGTTAGCGTTTGCATCGGAATGGTTTTGACAGATTCAACGCAATCAACACAAAAATTCAATGCAAAAACTGATGCTAAAAAAAACTTAAACAATGCAGTTCAGATGATGCATCATGCTTTGCACTCTAAAGTTAAATTTTCGACTTTTGCATTGATGCATTTTCAAAAATGTTTTACCGAATATAAGGAAGATTGGAATTTATAGAAATTCTAATTCATTTGATCGTTTATCAGTAACTTTAGGGCTTCCTGTTCGTATTTCGCTTTAGGCGATTGCTACATACGGTACCTGCTGGCATAAACTAAGAAATAAACGATGATAATAATGAACGCTTTAGGATTATTATTATTACATCCGTATTTTGTCTATACTATTTCACGCTTGAACAGCTTTAAGTGGGGCTTAATTTTATACAGTGCCGTTTTGATGCATATTCATTCGTATTACGAAATAGCAGAAGGAACACGCAGCCTCTAGCGACCGAGCGCAGAACTAAATAGAGTTCAGTGCTTCAGCAGTCAAGGGGATTGATGTAAAGTCCGGAAACGTGACAACTCAGCTTATTTGGGAATTTACATGTATAAATTTAAATATAAAATCAGTCGATTTGTATGATAGATGTAGAGCAAGGCATTAAAACGTTTCCATATCCATTTGAATTTCCATTTCGTCGAATGAAGAGGAGGAATTTAGTTTTTTTTTTCTCTTTTTCGCGTCGACGCGATTTTTACACGCGCCATTGTATTTCTTGTTTTAAAGCAGCCTTGGTGCGTTCTTATTGCCGCCATTCAGCCGTAGAAATTGAAACATTTTACGATTCCCTTATTCTACAGGTATGTAATAACAGGAAAAGAGAATTTTTAAATTGATAGAAAGATGGGTTTGGGTTGCGATCAAAAGATAAAATAGTTAAATATTTCAATCCTTCTTTAAGAAGAGAATTGAACGCATCACCGCTCGTGATGTAAAATTAAGAAATCAGCGGACCTGATGAGCAACTAGATTTATTTTTAGATCGGACATTATTATAAATCTGCTCCAAGTCTTCCAATCCAATCGAGTGCCCGTTGTACGTCTTCAGCACTCATTAACTCTGTTATTAACCTTATTTATTACTTCGAACTTCTGTACCTGTATTATTTTAAATCCTAACTAAAAAATGCAGAATTTTTAGGAGAATTGCATGAAAAAAGTCTTTTTCTTTATTTTAGATATACTCTAGACCTAGAGACGGCTTAAGCAACAAAGTATCATCGTTCTTCAAAGTATCAATTAGTCATTGATACTTTAGTGCTTCATTATTTAGAATACCTGCGTGCCACTGAATTTATGAGAGAGTTTCCATTCGATAATACGAACTTGTCAGGCAATAGACTATTTACCTAATGAATCCTAATTTTAATGTTTGATCACTTGTAAGTTGTAAGTTGTAACATTTACACAACCTGTTTTAATCTTACTATTTTAATGGCTGCATTACCTCGTACAATTCCATTTATTTGTTATTATGCCCTGATGCAGGTGCTTTTAAATTCGATGTGTTATGGTTTTTTTCATTTTCTTTTGAAAGAGAACGGATCATCGTTACACAGCTTAATAATCTTACTTGTTAGTGTAATTTAATATTACAAATCCCGTAGTTAAATTAATGGACCGAAGACAATGACCTTTTATGACATGGGATCTTTCAAACTGTACAAAAGTATAAACGGGATATATTATAGAAGGAATCTAATTCGGATATAAGTTTATATGCCGGGACTCGAGCAGTCATAAATATTGATTAAACGTTGCGTATTATACTGTGGCTGTTGTCGGTCTTATTATATTGTCTGTCTCATTCTTTTCTTTCTTTCTTTAGTGGGTTCTTTAAATTTAATATTACGTTAAAAAATTTTATGATTATCCGGAAAGATACCTTATCTCAAGAAACTATAAAAAGTACTTTTAATCCTTCGCTAACCGCAGTTAAGGCTTGTTTCCTATAATTTTTTGGTGTAAGTGTGTAAATAAATCTGGTAGTTAAAAAATTGAGAGAACAGTACATCATCAAGATTGGAACAGAGTAAGGAAACATAAAAAGCATCATACGAACGTGCACTTCCATATCCCCTCGGTGTAATGGCTGCGTAGCGCGTACGTGTTTATTTGTGCCCGACCGTAATATTCCGCTCATGTTTTAGCGGGGTAAAAAGAGAATGAGGGAGAGAGAGGTATATAGAGGAAAATAAGCGTAATTTACTATCCTCCTGGTGACAAAAAAAATGGTTTGAAAAGTTTCTTCCCTATACGTTTTCGTTTCAAAACGAACGTATGGGATGGAGCAACATCGATTCAATGATTCAATATCTAACTTAACCTTTAAGATTTCAAGAAAATCGAGGACTTAAAAAAAATTGAAAATGCTGTATCGAATCGTATTATATCTCTACCTAAGGTTTAGTAGCTACCAGCTTTATTCCTTTATGAGAGTAGCAATAAATATTGAGTGTAACTTTTTCAGCAGCTGCAGTATCGATATGGATATGAAAAACTAATGCGTTATAGGAGTTAAAAGGATGACGGCACTTCGTTGCGGATGAATTATAAGTTTGCTTGCCTAAGCTTATTTCCCCCTCTGAGCTCATAGCTTATAATCAGATCTGACAGCCAGTGCCCCCTTGTGGCATGCCTGAGTAAACAGCATTCCATTGGCGAACCAATACTTATAGATTATACACATTCCTTTTCCACCATGTACGATAGAAAAATTATTCGGAGAAAAGAATAAAAAAAAAACGAGTTATAAATTATTGAAGTCATTTTGCGAAAAGTAATTTGATATAATACAGCTGGCGTCTTATACGATATGATTAATATTTTTATCGGACGGTATTAATGGCCTCAACAGATTAGTCTTGTAATCAGCACCTTACTGCTTTATTTTTTTAAATAATCTATTGGCTCGATATGTTGAGAGCAATAAATTTATATCGGCTTTATACCGTGGCAGAGAAATTACAATAAAAAATAACTTATAAAGAAAAGAAATTAATTTATTTCTTTATAAGGCATATCCTGAAAAAAAAGTACAAAACTTCGTATATTTTTTTCTCTTTACAGTATGCTTCATAAGTATGAGATATATTGATAAAATGATGTTCCTGAATCGGTTTGACATTTAGATTATCTATTTATACCAGAGACGAAATCAAGGAATCAGGTAAATATCAAATATTTTTTCTTTGCAAAGGTAAGTTTAGGAGTTGTGAATTGTCGATCAGTCTAGAAAAGATTGCAAAAATTAAAACGTTTGAAAGTTCACAGGCAGGGGTACAAAAATAAAAACAGCACCAAAAGCAAATAATGCTCCTGATACATTGCAAACGTAATGCATACACATTTACGAATACGCAGATTTCGAAAGCAGGGTACTCTATTAATTATCGTAGAATCGAACATTTCTAAAAATTCTTAGGCCAAACTCGCTTAATCGTCGATTATCTAACGGATGATTAACAAGATCATATAACCAATGAGTGAAGCTGCTGAACGCTGCTTCACTTGATCACTGCATGAATGGCTGGGTTAACAACGGTTAAATCGTAGATGGTGAAACCAAACCTTATGTAGGTATAGTATACGATATTTCACAGTACATCAGGAGCAACGAACTGCACAGCACGCTTATAATATTGTCCTAACTCAGGAATACCCAGAATCCAAAAAAAAAAATATTTGTTATTCTTCGTGATATATTATTTTTGTTCTAGATTCCTCCAGTTCGCGAAATCCTTTACGCAGCAGCGGCAACGAGCGATATAATAGCCTATATTTCAGTCTCTCTAAGATAGATAATAAAGAATAAACAAGTTCTTTTCTCGCACGCTTTGGTTTGGTGCTGCTGTTGTTCCAAACAATCGACGTGTATATGTTTTTGTAAGGAATCGAGTTTTTAAGATTTATTCTACCACTTTTGGATACGACTCTTTCAAAAACTTCAATTCCGAGTTGAAAACGAACACTGAAAGTGCGTTAACACCAGCTGATATTGGTTCCACGATGAGAAGAAACATTTCTCATCCTTTCTATCTCATTCGAGTCTATACAATCTAAATATATAGGAACTCCCTATTCAGTTGACTATACACACACACACACGCGCGCGCTTTAAAGTGGCCATTTCATCACAATGAGCCATTAACGTTATTGGAGTCGATCTAATATTTCGTCTGGTTTCCAACAGTCGTATCGTATATAGTTTGCATAGTAACTACGCGCTTTTATTATTCGAATGCAGCCCCCTTTGCTGCCTTTCAACCCCAAAAGAGAGACAGTTTACAGTGGAAATGCTATCTCATTATTCCAAAGTAGGCTTGTTTACAACGACCGAACTCGCTGTTTAAAAATACTCGAACGTACGAGAGCAATGAGTGTGTGGTGGCATCGTGTTTCCAATCTATCCCCGGATGTTTCTTATTGAGTCCAATAATGGCATTTAGCCTTGATGCCATCCACAAAATGACATGGCCATGAATTGATTATTCGGGGGACCATGAATTGATTGCGGTTTTTCCGATGCGCTCTTCAGTGACCTTTGTAAAATATGTATGGAATTTTCGTGTTTGAAAACATCCACAATAAATTCGGATTAATTATTTTAGCCGATAGTATAAAGAGGTTAAAGACCACATTGGCATTACAACTCTCTGAGTTTGTTAAAAAGATAATAAGTAAATAAAAATAATTGCTTTTAGATTGACTGTATTAATTTTTGTTGTTTCTGAGTTAATTTTAATTCATTTTACGCAATTCGTCCTGTCAGGACGAGCTCAACCAATCAGAAGGCCAGATTTTAAATTTTTCGTAAAATGAATTAAAGTTATCTCGGAAACAATAAAAAATTAATATAGACAATCTACAGCAAGTATTTTTATTTATTTATTATCTTTTTAACAAACTCAGAGTGCTATAAAGCCAATGTGGTCCTTTAAGGGCCCAGCGTTGCAGGGAGGTAAATTGAAAACAGAATGAATATCCTGTATTTTTATCCGAAGTATACTCTGTATTCCGTATTTGCTTAGGTTCAGAGAAAAGTAGTATCCATATCAATTATCCAACTGCGAAATGGACCCGGTATTTCATAAGGGGCAGTTTATCTTTCATGTTGTGCCTCTAAACATGGAAAAGACTAGCGATACGACTTTTCTCTTCCTCCTGTACACGTGGACTTAAAACAAACTTAATTTTTATTTCTTTTTAAACCGTGACTTTTTTGGGAGCACATTTAGTTAGCTGACGTGGAAACGAACCTAAAACAGGCGATAATATGGAGATACTATTTGCATTGCGAACACTCGAATTCAATCGCTGTCCCTATCGATAAAATCGAATATTTGAAAACTTGGCATTACTGCTTTTTAAATTCAATATATTGCAAACGAACCACCATGTACAAAGCAATGCTCTCAGTTGAATTTACCAGCATAATATCCACTGGGACTGTTCATCCCTCCACGCCAAAAAATGGAGGAGTTATTTCTCATACCACTCACATATAATATCTGTGGGCATGTCGCATGGTCGTTTGTCTATAAAGGAGATTTCGAGAGAGAGAGATGTGCGCAGTCTCTTCTTGCATCCACTCCATATGCAGTTATAATATACAAAATCTTATACACGTAGAACGTTATATTCTCGTATATCTGGAAATTCCTTTTAATATAGATAATTAGAAAATGATTTAAAAGTGATATCGTCGATATCAATAACTGCGAAATGGACCCGGTATTTCATAAATTATTATAGAGATAGAAAAGCCCTTATATATTTGTGATTTTTTTTTCTTCCTTTGGAACGAATTTATGGATATTACATCAGTATGAACTCTTTTTCCAGAAATATAGAAGAGAACTTAACCGAGAAATAAATTTTGGTCTGTTATTGATGGGTCTAATGCGGCAACTTCTCTTGTTAGCTTGATTAGGTTTAAAAAGTAAGTTACTCTCGAATAAAAGGAAATTACACTCCATTATAAAGGTTTTTGACCGCATCGCAAGAAAATGGATCTTGCTGCTGAGTTCAAATGTATAGCGTAATTTCGCGAGTTCTCATTTTTGTGGGTTAATTGCAAAAGTACAAAAAAAGAAGATTTTGGCTAGTTCTTATCGAAAACTCAGATTTATAAACGACATCATGTTCAGCTGTTTCTCCAACGAATTGGTTAAAATTAAAATAATTCCAAAGCCTTCGCAGATAAACCAATCTACATTAACCGTACTATATAACTTTCGTGTTAACTTACATTCGGAAATCGTGTCTTCGTTAGTTAGGTAATAGAACTTTTCTTGTGTTTGGATATTACGTAAACTAATGACGTCAATTTAGGTACGTAGATTCGTATGTTACCTTTTAAAAAATACAGTTTTTTTAAAATAAAAATAACGTTTGCCACAAAGTAATTGCAATTGGTGATTTCGAATTCTCTTTTGCGATGTTCGTTCTATATTATATAGCTGTGGAATACACGGGAAATCGTAAAGGCAATACAAAGTACATAGAATTACGTGAATTTTTTTCTCTCACCTTGGCCCTGTCTGCTGAAGCAGCGGCTTTTCTTTTCTTTCTTTGCTCACGTTCTAAATATTCGTCGACGAGGTCTTGACAGGTAAGAAGGTTTTCGTAAGGTTCCCAAGTGTCCCATTGTGCCGTGTATCCTAACCATCTCACTCGATATAACGTCCGTGCCTGCAACAAAACCAACACACAAAACATCAAACTTTGAAGAAAAGAACGTTCTCTATAAAATGTTTTTACAGTTTTTAATCAAGTGCTAAATAATACTAAAACAATACGCAACAAATTTCCGATCTCTGAATCACCTGTTCCCTAAAAACCGCACGGTTGCGACCTTCTGCGGAAGAGAATTTCGATGTATGAGCGATCTGTTATACCTTATATAATCTGCACGTTTTGAATTATTCAGAAAAGAAGGATCTATGCATACACGATAATCGCATTAGGCAGCGAAACCTCCCCCTCTCTCCTACCACGAGCTGGCTAGCTTCTGGCTGTGAACATTTGACGTTAGCTTTATATGGCCCAGCTGTTACCCCCTTCAATATTACCGCTCCCGTTTTTTAGAGAGAGAGGTGAGCAAACTCTTTCGACTGGATAGAGCTGTCGGTCTTACACTTTTATGTTTCTCGATTATTTTTTAGTCTCTTTTTATAAATAAAATAAAAATATCGATTCGAGCATCGAATGATGTATTACCGGAATGCAATCCTTTTTCCCCCTTTATCGTGTGATAGATTTGATGTAACGCACTGAAGGAAAATTGATAACTTTGCGAAGTTAGTTTTGGAGAAGCCAGGGGCATGATATCACACTTTTTCGCTATAGAAAATAAACAAGTCATCCCATTTGTTTAAGAGAAAACAGATTTCGTGAATTTTCTGATAAAAAAGAACTGAATTCAATAGATGCTGAAATTTAATTTCATAGTTATTGAATTGCAGTAAGCGAATGTTTAAAATCTTCAGTATCATAGCCTTCAAAAGAGGGAAGGTTTCACTTTGTTTTATGTTTATATTTGGACTGTACAGAGTTTTAGTAGAGAATTTTCACGAGAGACCATACTACAAAGTACACACAATAATCTAATAACACTAAAACAACAGCAGATTCATTTACAGTATTGAATTATAAATTACTATTAATCATTAATCAGCAGTATTTTGTTATATGCGTAGACACATGTGTACAATAAGAAGGCAGATTATCACAGTCTTGTAAGATCATACACAAAACAGATACCATCTTTCTTGATTCTAGCGTTGTCGCACCATTGCGATAATACTGTATTATTGCACTAATTCTCTATGCTATTTGTGGCACGTTTAGCGGCGTAGTGCACGATGATTTCTCGGTGCGACTACGAGGAAAGGCATCTTCGGAGGGAATCTGGAGGTGATAGGAGAATCTAAAAAAGCAGATATAGTAACATCGAGTAGCCTAAAGAACATCTTAAACAACGTAAGGTTATTACTAATACCATAGAAGCAACTCAATTTCTATACATCCATCTCTTACTTTTCGCAATTTGCAGAAGCAAATTCTGGCACCATAATATCTAGGATTAATCCCTTTAATTTAAATAGGGTAATTTCGTAAATTTGATTTCAAAATAGAACAGTTCTAATATATCGCACCATTCGCTTTTTCTCGACTTTTATAACATATTTAAAGCAACCTTTTGTAACAAAAAGTCGTCGTGGCAATTTATTTCTTTGGAGCTTTATCACAGAAAATATGGAGGTACTTCTTACTTTTTCCTGGCTCCTGTAATGAATGTTCTTATTTTCTTGACTTTAATGGTTTAGTTTAGGTGCATGTAAATTTTATTTAACAAAAATTTCCACCACAAATTCCCAAACTAAAGCAATTTAATACTATTTAGTGCAGCATCACGGATTTAAGTTACTTCGCCTTGTTTTTAATTTAAACGCTGCCACAATGTAAATCATTACACGTACGTGTATAACTATCTCGGTATTATAACACACGGCGTGGTTTAGTTAAAAGACCGGCAATAAAAACTTAGAAACATACATACTTCTCTAATAGGCCTATTGGATATACCGGTTATGGTTATAAAGGTGAAGCATTCGATAATTCTTAATTCAGGCTTATCTGGCGATATAATAGTCTTTACTTTATACAATAATTTCATTACACAATTTTTATGCATCTTATCATTTACTCTGCTTATTTAATTTACTGTGATTCAAAGTTCGATTTATTTATTTTTTTATAGCTTCGTATATGATATGGAGTACTGTCAATCTGTCATGATGCGACTTTTGTGCAGTTTTCAAGGGATTTCCCCCTTTTCTCTGGAAAACTTTCTTATTACTCGTACCTTTTGAATTGAGCAGTTTTCCAATGTACTAGTCAGTTATCAAACCCCACACATTTGCACTCAAGTGGCGTACTGATGCGGGTCGATGTTGGCCAGATTAGAATAGGCATAGAGATTTATGTATCTCTATGGTATAGGCTAACTTAGTAAATTAGAAATTATACTGATAACGCTTTACATCTTTTTTATTCGCAAATTTCTTATGTATTTAAAAAAAAATTAAAAATATACCCCGTATTTACATGAATATTCGGTCAAAAGTCGTAAACGTACTTCTGTATAGTATAATACAGAAAAGTAATACTTTCATCTGCAATTTAAGCGATGAATCTAAATTAATATTTTATAGCCAAGATAACAATAATAATTACGTTAAAAGTTAGTTTGTAACTTTTTCAGATCTGCTATATACTCTGTATATACACTGTCAACTAAGTTACAAATAAATTGCTAAACGAGCTTGAAGCTCGTTTGA